>JAVCKT010096906.1:0-32732 GCA_032273925.1 Rhynchotus rufescens | reverse complement strand
GTAAAAATATTTACTTGCTTGAGTGGAATGTTGTTAGGCTTAATTAATGGACTGTGAATTTCTCAGATAACAAGTGCTACACAAAAGCACAAAACTGTTTACTAGGAATTCTCAGAAGGAACATTAGCATTTTTTAAAGAGTTAATCAAATTGAATGGTGCAGATTTTAATAAAACTTCAAGTTATCAAATTGATTCTTTCTTGAAACATCACAGAATACACAGAGGCAGTATTTCCATGTATTGCAAAGGTAACCATAGAGATTCACAGAATTAATCAAGAAGAGATGCAAAGATGAGAAATCTATTAGTTTTAACTTATAAGCACCAAAAAATGATTACACCTTTCACTGTTAGCCCATAGTAGTGCTTTCTAGTTAGTGCTTTCTATCTCATTTCCTCTCTGACATGATTAAAATGTAGAACCAAACTCCTTTAAACTCAATGCATCTATGGATATGTATTCAGCATATAAACGATGCACAGGTTCTAAAGGGCCATATATTTATACTGTAAAATGTGAAACGAATGTACTAGCCATAATGAAGAATTTGAAAAAATCACAGTGGCAGAATTTTTGTAGATGAAGTGGAAGCATGCAAAACTGTTATGTATATGTAAGCTCTTTAATATCTCTGTTTGGCTATCTGATATATAAAATTGAAATATGGGCCCCTCTGTCTATCTTGAGCAGCAGACTGATTCTCTCCCATTCTTCACAACGGGTCATAAGCTCCCACTCCTACAGAAAGAGCTTCTTTGGCAGATTATGACACTTCCAGTAGAAAGGCTCGCACTTGAGGAAACTCTTCTACTACAGCACTTTCAAGATATTTGGCAATATTATTTGATAGTATTGAATTGTTCAGACCATGTTCTCAGTGGACTGCTGTTTCACCTCCAAATTAAAGATTTTCACCCTAAAAGGATAAGTGGTATAGTTATAATAAAAATATATTGGGATGAACAGCTTGGGAGATACATAAAATATTAGTTTTGCCAGCACACAGGCTGCTCTGGATCTGAAGAGACTGAACATTTCAGAGAATTTGTTTCCTTTTATTTGTTCTCTGGGGAATGAGATATCTATGGATTCTTAATATAAAGGCACATAAATTTATTTCTTCTGATGCTGGAAGGTTGTGTATCTTTTTTTTTTTCATTTCAGGAAGTTAATTGCAATAATTAGTTCAGAGATTTCCGGTGACAGAGCTACTGTTCTAGTGGATTTTGAACATGGCAAGATTCACACATGCAAACTAATTTTCCTGCCATTCAAGTAACTAGTAGATAAAGAATAGTCAATAAATGCGGTAAGATGTCATCTTACAAAAGAGTCTATAACATCTAATTAACTTTACATACAAAGGAATAATGATGCTTGGGTAAAGCTCTTTCAGGTTCTCTTCCATATCTGCTGCTGTTTCAGTGATTAATTTCTAGTAATTGCTTTGAAGTCCAAATTTAATAAATATAAACAGAAGAAACATTCTATGGCTTATTCTGATTATTTTTTTAAGAAAATAACTCACTCATTACTTTGTCATTAGCTCATATTAACAGCAAATCAGAAACTTGTCCCTATATTTGCCCATGCTTTTGTTTCATTTTCTGCCTGAACCTGTCAGAGGCACACAAATCCACAGAGCAGAAAAGTCAGAAAGTTCAGAGTTCCAGATTCAGAATTTGCCTGAGGTTAATTTTTCGGCCTCAATAGCTTTTCCAAAATTAGCTTGAAAATGCCATAAATACAGACTTTTATTGCACCATTTATAGCTCTGAGCTAGCTCCAGTAAGCTGCAGCTTAGAGTTATAAAGTAAAAGAAGAGGAAAATTCCACCACCCAGTGCTGAAGAGGTGTCATCGACATGTTGGAGGCAGTGGTAGGTTCAGGCTTTAGTATGTATTTAATTGTTAATCTGCTATTGACTTGCCATTAGAAAAACACGAAAATACAAACAAGTGATAAATACATATGAGACTAATGTATTGTAAAGAATATTATGTGTTGTGTAGGCTTGAACTAACTCTAACACACAGTTAGTCCTACAACGAGCATGACTCACAGCAGGGAGTTCTATGTTTTTAATTTGCGGTTCTATGTTCTTAAATTGGTGTTTGCTAGCAGGTTAGGGTCAGACAAATACTCCCTTTCAAACTGAAAAATGAAAACAAACCAGGTTGTCCCAAAATACTAACCTTGGAATCTTTTCACAGTTTCAAGATTCACAGCCGAAACTGTGTATCTTAAAGGACTTTTACTATTCAAATAGAAGATGAATTTAGGCCTCAGGGCCTGCCTTAAATACACATTGAATACATGACATATCATGTACAGAGCTCTTTGGTCATCAGGATTCCAGCGAGGGAACCACTATGATAAAATAGCAATTTAGTGTACTAATATAGTGACTGACTGTACAGATCCTTTGAAGTCAAGATTGATCAAGCAAAAGATTTGTTGCATGCAGTTCATCACATCTGCCAGGAAATAAACGTTGCTTCAGTCTCACAAGCACCCCTAACACTCACTACACACATCAGCCAACTGGTGTGACATGAACACGGGATGAATTGAGCACTACATGATTTGGAAAGGAATGAAAAACATCGTATTACTGTTGTACCCAAACCTTCAAATACAAATGGAGGATGAAAGAAATTGTTAGCATTTACAATATATAATAGACTTTCCGTGCTGCTGATATCTTCATCCTGAAACAGAGCCTTGCAGAGAATTTTTTTTATTCATATAACAGATACTTTCTACGTGTATTTTCTATGCTATGTGTTATAGGACATAAAAAGTATTATCTAGCACATAAAGGAGGAAAAAAAAGTGATCTGTAAGATCAATAAGATCTGTAGCAGACTAATTTGAAAGTATGATCCCATACCCTTTACTCAAGCTCAGTTATTTCCTGATATCATTAGAACTATGTTTGACAGGACATCTTAATGAGTATGCCCTCAGCTTATTTGTTTTTCTCAAGTTTGATATTAACTATATCAACTAAATTTATCTTTTTAGATAAGCTGCTCTACTTATCAGGTATTTTTCCTTATATTACTGATATGAACTAATCTAAATATCTTTTATGTAAGGGACATAATCAAATAGAAAGTCAAAAAGATTTCAATTGTTGCAACTGCAGTTTGTAAGCCTGAACATTTGGGGCAATGTATGCAGACTTAAAGCCACATGAATTTTCCTAAATATCAAAAAGATATTTTTCAGCACTTGTTCACATCTATGGTGATTAAGGATAACTGTGTCTGCACGTATTGCATCCGTGCTTATTTGTAAGCTCACTACAGACACAAAATGGGAAATTGAGTTATGGCCTCTCTAAAAATCAGCAGTACAATATATGTGTTCAGACACTAGGGAGTGGAATGTTACAGTGCACCTAGTAGATAGATAATTTCCAAGATCTTAGAATTAATTTGTCACTCATCAGAAACTAGGGAATCTATCCCAGGGTAGGAAGACATAGAAAAATTCAATCAGCATTAGTAATGTATATTTCAGCTGTGTCTTTGGTCTTTTGAGATAAATGCTTCAGCTGGCTGCTTAAAAATTTATTAATAGAGGTAATGTGATGACATGCTACCAACAAGACTTATTAACCATCCCTAAGATCAAGCTTATTGATGAATAGATTAAAATAAGAAAAGATCACCATCTGAGGCAAGTGTCACCCTGAACCAGTAACTGCAATCATTCAAATCATGGAAGTGAGCCATAAAGTAACAGCAAGCTTGTTTGCACTTACTAAAGTAGAAGCCAAGGTTTCATACCATATACTCAATACAATTGGTATTTGAACCTATAAGAGATTTTCAAGGACAGAGGGTATCCATATTTATATTCTGTTGCATATAGGATAAAGAGATGCTGTTACCTGCAGGAAAACACAAAACAAGGAGATGACTTTCAATAGTGACTGACTCCAGGCTCAGGAAAGTAATAGGTCAACTTGTAGGTGCAAATGTGAGCAATTAACTCCAGAGCCTTCGCTCCACAGTGCTCCTAAGCACGAGTCTGGAATGACCAGTAGGGAGAGTTTCTGTGGCCAAAGGAAATGGCACCGAGCGCCCCCATTGCTGCTCCCACTCTAACGGCATAACTAGAACCTCTGTATCTTCCTTTCAGACATTATTCTTAATCCAATAGCTGGTTCAGGAAGCTAAATATTGCACTATTGTGCTGATATAGATCATGAAAGAAACCAAAATGAAAAATTCAATAATTGAAGTATAGACTTAGGTCACCTGACTTAAATGCCATTTTGCAGGTATGATTTTATACCCTTTCAAGGGTAAATTGGTTTCCCTCTGTGAAATTGATGCAATTATATCAGTTCTCAGGTCAGCTGAGAATTTTGCTCAATTCATCTAGACCAGCTGCCTTTCACGTCTGAATATTGGGACTGGCAGGGCAGCCTTATCACTCTAGAGACACTAAGGAACAGTCTCAGAAACAGAACTAGTCATATAACCCCAAAATGATAAAGCTGCTTCAATACTTTACTTAAGGTCTGACTACCAACTTACTGAAATCAGTTCAAATCCTACTGACTTCAGTGCCCTACAGAAGCTTTAGGCAAGTACGAATCCAAATGCAATTCCTGGTTCAAAGAAAGCAGATACATAACACACAGATATCAAGTACTGGGATTATCTATACAGAACTGCAAGACTTCTCTTTGATGCCATGGTTACTGACCCTAAATAGAACTTATACTGGCCAAAAGTTAGAGAAATAGCAAAAAACTCAACATCTACAAATCTGGATCCAGCTCTTTGCTGTGTGACTCTCTTGCAGGTGGCAGGTAGGAACTGACATCTCTGCTTTTATTTCTGCACCCGTAAAATGATGTTACTTGTGCTCCTGGGGAATATCTATGAATCATTAAAAGCTGTGGACATGAAATGTTATAAAATCTCTATTAGTAGTGTGTATTTGAATACTGTATTTCGTCAGTGTAAGATTCAACACTTGTTATTTAGGATGTTCCAGGCAGACGTGTCTTTCAGAAGATGGAAAAGCGCATCAAAATAGATTACTACTACTAGCACTAGTAATAAGTAGTAGCAAAGAAGTAGCTTCCTTTTTGCAAGAAAATGCTGCTGGATAGATGAAAATTCTACAACTCAAGCTCTGTTAAAATCAGCACTAAAGTGTAGATTTACGGTGAGTGATTTTTATTTTCCTAACAATAAGTGAAACTGGTATATGACTCATACTACCACAATATATTCCTGGCTGCAAACAGAAAACAAGTTTCTCAATAGAACATCAAGATAATTTTTACCTTCACATGTGCTGGGAAATTTTAAAGAGCAAGAAAAGCTTTCAAAAGCCATGACATTTTTGAAGAAAAACAAAATGGTTAATTTTTCTTTAATTATTTTATACCTTTACAGCTACTTTTCTAAGATTAGATTTGGGTACCCTGGACAGTAACCACAACATGGCCAATTCAACATACATAATAGGTTGCATTAAAGATGGTTTTAGATATGATGCTTGCAATTTAAGTAATATTGCCGTTTAAAGTTTATTAGACATCAGTTTTGCCATTACCAATATTTGAGTAGATTTAGCACAAAAATAGGGAAGATGGAAAAAAAAGAAATCCAGATATCCAGTTTGTACAAGAAATAACTTTATACTTAAGTTTAAAATACAAGTTACTCTATTAAGCCTGTATTTTATGGAAAATAATATTCGTAGCAATTTTAAGTACTTCTGCCTTGAGAAGAAGCCATCCCTGAGAGGTCTGAGATGTCTGCCATAAAAACCCATGACTACTAGCACTATTAAAACAAGTTCATTAACAGTAGACTTAGAGTGGCCAGAAATAATCCCATACTAAGATAGCAAGAGGTGATCCAACTGTCATCTAACCATGCCTGAAAAAATGCAATGTGTATTTTTGCCTTGACAAGAAACAACTTGTATGTGACGCTATATTACTGCTGTTACCAACAGACTAAAAACTAATGCAACACCTCTTTAAGGTGAGTTTGGGTACAGGTGAAACATTATGATTTGTTCCCTAAATATCATGTCTACTACAGTTTATTAAAATCAAGAAAAAAAAAATGAAGATGGTTGAATATGATTCTAACACGAAATTAAGTTTTTTTTTTTCCTTTTTAATAGAATTTGGACTGACTTCCATAGCAAAGAGCTCATCTCTCATATAGGGATAGACAGACCACGAGCAATGAAAATTTCAAGTACAGTAAAGATGTGCTGGGACAAAATCTGATTTCAACAACAGCAAAAGATTTTAGACTTTCAGTGGTAACTGAAGTGAGAATCTGTGGAGCTGGCTCGCTAGGCACGCTCTCCAAGAGCTGTGGAAGGGGAGGTGATCATGGCATCCAGAATAGAACAGTGTCAATGGAGTAAACAGGAATAAACAATGTTAACGGAATAAACTGGAATAATAGTCAAGCACTGTTACATAGTTTAAGACAAATGCAGGGAGTATTAAAGAAAAAAATAAAAAAGGGCAATTTGTAGATTTATGAATAGAATGAAGCTAATAAACTAAGGTGAGGCTGTGGGTTACTGAGATATTGAATGAGTAATAATTTTTTTCATTTGAATTTTATTTCTGTGGTATAAATGTAATCCTTAGCCTGAACATGTACATCAGTTCTAATATTTGATTTAAAAATTTTGGCACTAGCAGAAAAAAAATATATTCATTTTCATTTGTGTGGACTTATTTTATGGACTTTGTAGACAAGCTTTAAATTGGTGAGAAAGTATTTCCTGCCGGGACGTGACATAATATGCATGTATTTTTTGCTATTGGACAGGAGAAAAATCTCCAGAATAAATTTCAAGGTCATGCTTTTCTCTTTTTAAGTTTTGAGACAGGTTTCATATAATAAAACTGTATCTCAAAGATGTTTGTCAAAGCTGTCTTCTGAAAACTTTGTGTTCTGTGGGTTACTCTGATTTGATAGGTTTCAACATAAGAATAATAGCACATATCAGAAATGCTTTCCTGAAACCTAATCTAAATGCCACTTTCTACAAATGAACCAGCTTCTACTCCAGTCTGAAACAACTGATTACTGTCCTCTTTGAAACAAAGCTTTTAGCACATATTCAAGAAACACACATGGGCAGGAGGCTTATTTGAAGCATAGAACAGTTACTTTAGATTGAGTTTCTTAGAAATGATCAGTTGGGAAATGAGAAAATCCTATGGAGAGCAGAGAACGTGAATAGCAATCTATTATTCTGTGTTTATTCTGTATATTTAATTATTATTTCTCCTAAGGAATTAGAACATTTTTCATGGAATTATCATGTAGAAATCTGGGGAAAAAAAAATAAAAGCCAAGGACACTCTTTTCACACTATACATCCTGCAACTGCAGAATTCTGACTCAATTTGACTCCATGAGATTTCAAAGAAGCAGTTTTGAGCTTCCTAGGGTTCTACAGTTACCTCGGGAAGGATCACTGAAGAGCTGTCTCATTTGCTGTATAAAAAAGCCTTGTTCCTGACCATGGAAATTGGACAGAGAACAGACAGAGCCTCCATATGAAATCATACAGCGGTTCCTTATGTTCTTCTGTTCACAGCTGCCATTAGCATTTTGTCAGAATGGCAGTGCACAGCAAAGTGCTCAGGTATCTGTTTTGAGAGACAGAAGGAAGACCTGGTCTCCTCTGCTTTTCCCTTGATCCTGTAGCTGTCAAGATATCCTTCTCATTCTTATGAATGCAGGCATCTGGTCTCTAGAAAAGAAGCTGTTCAAAACATTCCATTTTGTCATTTCACCACAAGTAATCTTCCTTAGCAGTAACAGGAAGGGGCAGTTACACTTTATACCTCAGACTTTTTCAGCTGGTCCTTCAAGAAAATGAGAAAAGCAGTTTTAGAAAATAATAACCAAAAACACAGGTCATTTGAAATATTTGTTATGCAAGTGGCAATCACAGATCAACACATATTCTTTCATCTCCAACTGGTTTCCAAAGGACTAGCTGAAACTGCTTTTTTTTTTTTTTTTCAATTATAACGAAAGAAAAAGCTGTACTGTGACTAATTCTAACATTCCTAGAAGTAACAACAAGCAAGATCAGTCCACTGTGATGAGACATTCACTGAGAAGTTAAATCACCTTGAGAAGCATGGCACTCCGTGGATGCAGCGGGGGCTCCTGCAAGGGATGCTAGTGCAGCTGCAAAGACAAACAGCTCTTTAGAGACTCCTGAACTAATCATGTCTTGCAGATGTTCTCCAGGCTGGCAAAATACACAGTGTAATATATGACTGCGCCTGTTGATATACATTGGAAAATAAAATAGAATTTACACAACTTGAAGGCTGCTAAGATTTTCTTTATGAAGACAGACTTGTAAACTATGTTACCATCCATATTTATCTGATTTTCCTTAAACTATTGACCTACTCATGATTTATTCTGTTAATACAGTTCTAGTTCTTTCTCCAAAAACGTAATTAGGTGACAATCTTACTCCATCCTAAAAGTAGCTTCATTATCTCAAGTCAATTACCAGTGGATTTATCAATTAGTTTTGTCCCTGATGACACAGGAGAATGGTGCTTTGCAATGTGCCACAACTGTATCACATAAGAGCCTGTTATTGTAGGGTTTAAGGTACTCAGAGAAGTCTCTAGTGGTTAATAACAATAAACTATATTCAAGCTAAAATTTGAAAGTATAAATTAGGACTTTCAAATGTTAAAACTGCAAAGCACAAGAGTATAATAAAATATGCTTCTGTTCTGACACTGATATATTTATGTTTCTGTTTTTATTTATTGCACTTTGATAGGTATTTCACTCTTCATACTCTACACTGGTATGTGTTGTTGAGGAAATTTTTTTTGTCTTTGCTAAAACATGACATTTTTTAATGTGTCACTAAGAATGACATATTTAACCCATGTTTAACCCAGGTTGAACACATAGCCTATTTTGCCAAGAGTCCCAAGATACTGAATTAAGTATTTCGGGTCAGAGTAGAATCAGGCTCCAAAGCAAGGCTCACTCCCAAGTGCTGCACAGTCAGTGGGCTCCTGCAGGGAGACTGAACAGGCTCAGGGCAAAGAGGAGCCTCAGGAGTGCACAGTAACCTGTAAAATTGAAAGCCCGGGGCTATTTTCAGAGAGATCTGATGAAGTTGTCGTGCCTGCTGAAATCTGGCATCATTCCACTGCTCCTGTCTGCAAGGCATTCCTTGGAGGAAGCTACCAGGTGAGCCCTCTTTTTACTAGAGGTGATAAATGAGTCTTTTCAGAAAAAGCAGGCATGTCATTCTAGCCTTAGATTTCTGCTTCTGGCCTCCTTCTGAGTCTACTCAATGACTTTGCACTGGATCTTAACTGAAGAATTCGCAGAAGCATTTCAGAGATTCAGATCAACAGCAAAGTATTTGAAATCTCTTGATCTTCCTTTCTCTCAGTCACAGGACATAGAGATCACTCTAGATCATTCTTGAGTGAATGTTAAGACAGATTTGCATTTGTCTTCAGTGGATGAGGATTATGATGGAAACTCCAAATACCTAGATTTTAAGGGTTTTACATTTTGCAGATAAAACCTGCAAAAGATACAAATTTAGCTCTTAGTGACACCCCCTGGCATAGGCCTAATTGCTGGGACCTAAGAGGCCAATTTGGCACCAGCTCAGCTCCAATCCCATCTGCATGATTTCAGACCAATTCTGATCACCTCCTCTCCACTCAGCACTTCTGCACGGTTCTTTCACAAACTAATTCATTCCCATAGGACAAGTCCTCTCTGTGGCTTTCAGTAATAAAACGACCGGGAGTCAGCTAGGAAGAAAAGAAATGGGGAAAAGGAAGGTAAGAGATCCATCTTGCTCTCCACATCCCTCTGCTGTTAACACGTTCCCAAAAACTGATTAATCATAAATTATGAATGTCAGCCTCCCCGAGACAGTGTGCATCTCCTGTATTGAAATCCGTCTCCCAGGCATTCTGGCAGCTTTCTTGACTGACAAGCCAAAAGTCCCACTATTTGCATAATCAGGCTGGCACCCGGCCGCAGAGCTAACTTACTGTAGTGTTGACACTATGGCATATGATATATTTGTGCTTGGCATAATCTTGATGGCTCACAGCCAGTACTTCTGGATGAGGAGATTACAAATAAGTCACACTTTTAAGTTAGAATTCTTCTGTTTATTAATGCTTAGGTTTCCTGCTATGTAGCCTAGGAGGAATGAAATCCATACTGGTGTGTAGGAAACATTTAGTTGCAGAGAGCAACTGCAGAAGCAAAAGTGCAGAAGAGTCAATGCAGCAAAACAAAACATTCTGGTTTTATCAAATCAGGATATCATTGCTTCTAACTTCTTAAAACTGTGATAACAGATGCTGCAAAAACACTACTTAAGTTCTTACTTTAATAATTTTTGCCTTATATTTGGAAGACTGGTGTCTTATTTTTTGTATATTTCCACACAGGTGAACATGTACTTACAATACTTGCAGCTTCAGAGAAGACAGATTCTTCCTATTTTTATGTAGTTGTTATCTTAAAAAGAACAGATTCCTAAAGATGAAACAGCTGAGCTAGTCAAAACTAAGTAGTATTTTTGGCCAGAAAGTGAAGTTTTAAAGAAAACCTTAAAAATCTATTATATTATGGAAATTTTGTCTTTTTTTTTTCCATAAAGATTAAGAATGACTGAAAAACAGAATTAATTGCATTCTCAAAACACTCTAACCAGGTACATAAAAGTAATACAGTATGTGGGAAGGAAGTCCTGTCAAAGAATAAGAGGTCTCATCTGCATTAAAAACAGCTGATCAGTAATAGATTCTAAAACTAATTGCAAACAAACCGCAAGTGGATCTCCACCAATTCTTTTTCTTTACAAGCTATTGTTTTGGAGTAAAAAGACATAACATTTGGGGGTCATCTATAAAGTTAAAAGAGACAGACTAATTAATGGTACTAGGTGTCCTGTGCTCGACTACAAGTAAGTTGAATTAACATAAAAAAAAGAATTGTATGGACTTTATCAACTCTTTTAGTGAATATAATTTTGGAACATACAACACATCTGAAGAAATATGTTAAAATATAAATTCTATTAGCATCTCATTGCTGTGAGATTACTGTAGGTTACATACAGAGGCAATATCGTTCCCTAGTAACTATTTAAATGCATATTAGTCCTTTCTCTCTTTTGTGTTGGCAATGAAGAGGCAGTGATGCAGCCACTGAAAGGCTAGAGAAGAACAAAGAATTATTTAAATTAATCAAGTTCATTGCATACCTCATCAATTGATTTTTTTCAAGCTTTACTCTTTATATATGCATGTGCAGATGCATATATACATCCTGCTCATATGCATACACACACACACACACACACAAACACACACACACACACACACACACACACACACACACACAAGTCAAGAATACAATTCTATGCTAATAATAAATTTAGGTAGACACTTCTATTTTGATGCTATCTCATAGGACAGACACTAAGAAAAATGAGTACCAGCAGTTCAGAGAGATTATATCCTTACACCTCAGTGCAATACAGGCATTCAAACGTGATCTCACTTCTGTGAACTAAATATTGCTATTTTAAACCATTTTCAACCATGCATATGGCTGCATATGGCCTATGCATATGCACTTTTATAAGAGATATACAGGCTATTCATTCAGTCTTTCACTGACAGCTACCTTCGATTCACACTGCTGGGCTGATAAGACTTTGGTCTTATCTATGCTCATTCTTAGACCAACCTTCATTTTTAGAGCAACCCTTAAGCATTTTCATGGAAATGCTTTTATCATGATTTTCCCTAGGCCTAAGACATCAAAACATCAAAACAGTATTACCTTCCGAGCACAAATTTAGCCTCCTTAGTAGACAATGAGAATTCTCAAAATTTTATTTTCATTGAAACTAAGAACAGTTTTACTACTTTTAATGCTGTTTGCAGACTAGAACCTTCTCATTCACATGAAAAGCTATTTGGGAAGAAGTGAGACGTTGATAGAATTTCTCTGTGGTTATAAAATTTTTGAGCATGTATCTTAAGTTAAAATAACCTCATGTTCAACCAAAAAAGAAAGTGCAGGAGAATTCTATCTGCCTGAAAGAGTTTCTTTTTTTTTAATAGGATTGAAATGTAGCATCATTTGTGTTGAAGATTTTTAAAGAACAGATAAAACTAAGTAAAATTACGTACATTTCTTACATCTTGTGCATCAAAGTATCAAGTAATTTTTTTATGTCAACTTGTGCTGAGGGCTTAGTAGACAGATTTGTTTGTAATGGACACTTACTTGGTTTTATGCTAAGACATTCGGCAAAATCTGTTACTGTCATGACGTAGATCTCTATCTCCTGGAAAGTACTCAAACATTGACTTGCTTTCTATTAGACCAGAAGTACAGACTCATGAAAAAAAAAAAAAAAAAAAAAGCCTAAATCAATCTGTGCTATTTATAGTTCATTTATCTAAGTGGAAGAGGGGTAAAGCAAAACAGAACTTCAAACTATTTAATAGTTTAAGAGCATCTTCAGTGAAAATCATGTGCCAAAATCTCTGAGTTAAATGAATTATTTTCCTCTCTTTTATGCTGTGGAGTGTTCTAGAATATATCGAAAAACAATACTGCTAAGAAGAGAAATCTAACAAGATGTACATTTAACGAATAAAAATAATTATTTATTTCCTTGCCCTTATACATAAAAATGGCAACTGTCAGTAATATTTTTTTTTAGTTGCAAGGGATATTAAAGTATAAGAGAAAAAATATGCTGCATATATGGCTGTGGAGTTTTGCCACAAAATGGCATTGAGGACAATGTATAGAGACAAATGGATATAGACAAAGAGTGAAATCATTTTCTATCGGGAATTCTCCAAAATCTACTTTTCATAATATGATGACAATTTTTCCCATTGCTACTTACCACTTAGTAGCTTAGTTCCTTAAGCCTTTCTCTTCAGAATCAAATACTACCTGTGCTATATTGTTCTACAATCTCAGAAGAACTAACAATTTAAAGTATTTGTGTTGTATTGTTCCCCATTGGATTTGGACTATGATAAAATAGAGGAATTACTCAGTAAATAAATACTGCAGCACATTAAAAGTCAGAAGAGCATGCGGGGCTGACATCACAAAACAGCTGCTCAACAGGATAAGCAAAAAATGCAAAATATTTGTATGCCATGAAAGCTGTATATGGGAGATTTTAAACTAATGGAATGTACTTTGAGCAAACATTAAAAAATACATGTCCAACTGAGCTGCACAAAAATGTAACGACAAAAAAGCAGCAGATTATTCATACCTTCGATTCCGACTTTTAACGAGCCACTAAGCCACACCACATAATCTAAAGAACTGATTAAAAATGGCTTCTTATGTGCTTACTTCTTTTTAGAAATCTTCAAAGTCATAGTGAAAAGAAACTGATACCATTTCCATAGACAGAGCAAGGCACAGACTTGTGCTGGGTCCTGTATCATACAATGCATAAGACTGAGGCAGAATAATATAAACATTCATAGGTCCTCTATGTCTCATTTTGTTTCTCTGGTCCCAGGATCAAAACGAGACATAAGCATTTGTCTTAAAGAAATACAAACAAAATTTTCAGGTTGGTGACTACGCATATGTCCTTAGCTCTTTTTTCCTGGCTGCCTCCTATCACCAGACAAGCTTTTCTAGATTTTGGGTTTTATTTACTGTTTGACTCTGAATATATTTCATCAGCTAAAGTGACACGGAACAATGCATTTAAAATAACTTATTTGAAACATTTCACACTTAAAAGTCCACGCTTAAAACCCTCCAAAATGTATATCTATTCATAGTGGTAATTTTTTCAAGACAAAGCTTCTCATTTCTTAACTTCAATTCTAAGCCTGTAGGTTTTATGGTACTGGTAAATTTTCATAATGTGGCACTGATGGCGCAAAGCTTGGAAATAGATTTCAATAAAAATAGTATGAATCCTACTAATGCTTCTCTTTAGAACATATAATATTTGTATTAGCAATGGGTATCCTACATGGTATTGGGAGCCCTAATACATTTCAGGTGGCACGGCAAGCACACGCTGTTGGCACCCTTTCACTATCAAATACAGAGAACTTCTCTCTCAGTCACCCGCTTCGCTGCACACATGCAGCTCCAGTGCTCTGCTGGGCTTTGATGCAGCACAATGGGAGAAACATAAGAAGACTCCAAGAAAAGAAGCTGACCCCATTGCTAGGACAAACTGTGTAGCCTGAAACCTTCTTCCTTACTGTTTGCAAATAACTTCAGAAAGGTGGATCATCAGCATGAGACTCACACCACATGAATTATCCTAACAGGCTACAAGCCATCTAGATGTTAAATAATCTTCACTTTCCTTGAAGCACTCGGATATAAAAAATTTTTTTAGCGCCCCTGCTCCCAAATCATTAAGAAAAGTCCAACCACTAGAATGTCCTTCAGTCTAAAAGATATTTCTGCTAGTTCTCAGTGTAACAGAGACCTGGTAGGAGTACTCCGTATCATTATTTGGATTTTAAGGTTAAAACATCATGTTCAAAGTATAAGTTAATTAGAGGAACTAGCCTGAACTAATATGGAAAGTTGTGTCCATTTTTTATTTTCTCTTCTGATTTTACAGAAGAAGAGGTTTTTATTTTTTATATCATTCAGCAGACTTTCTCTTGTGGTATTTAAAGAAACTGTTATAAAATATTTTTATGACACATTTTAGAAATATTCCAAGAATGATCATAGTCCCTAGTTAGACAGTAACACACACAGCACCCAGAAAAGTCTTCATCTCAAGCAATATCAATTGCCAGAGATTATTTTATGGACACTATTTTCCAACTTTTTATCTACAGGCAAATATTGACAGTCACACCTCGCAGGTCCTATTGAAAACAAAGCAGAGAGGCAGTGCATTTTTAATTGTCCTGCCTTTCCTTTGTTTACGCTTTAAATGCAGCTCAACTAGCATGTATAGGTATATTAACTATCAATTAAATTAATTAATTAATTGATGTTGGTGTTGTGTATTTCTCCTCTTTCTTTTTAGGTTGGCATCCTTCCAGTGAAATACAGGAGGCTCTTTCTCTTTTTGCACTTTTACATATGCATGGATCTGTATAGATGCGTATACATATATATACACATATAAACTGCAATTTTCATTTAGTGTCTACCTTTAAATTATGCCTAGCTCTTTCACACACACTGATATTCATGTACCCCATTGCAGGTGTGTTGCGGGAAGATAGCACACTGAGAAAAATATATATTCATAGAGAACAAGAATATTTTCTGCTACTTTTTCACAGTGATGAAAACTTTTAATTTTTTCTTTCTTCCCAATGTCGTCATTTTACTTTACATGATAATATAGATAACATACTAACTAATATGTTACTTGCAGCAGTATAAACCTTTATACTGAGAAGGAATAAGAATGATTTTTTATTAATGCTGTTGAACATCTAAAGTTTATTTTGATATCACTGTGCAATATTTTTGTTGTTCTAGTTCACAACAAAAATACTACTGAGTGAAGGATTTCTTAATAAATATTAGACTCTTGTGCTATGTCTTCACCTAATGAAGAAGAATATGTTGTTTTGCATATGAAATATATCATTCTTCCATTGTTTCTATACTGGTACCTCTTGAAGCTGGAAGGATTAATACATTATCTGAGACAAGGGATTTACCGAGAATTCTGTACTAAAAAGCTAGGTGTAAATGAACTATCAAAAAGTTTCAATGCGTGAACAAAATAGTCTCGGAAAAGCAATATACAGAAAATGCTTGAACATTAGTTTTTATGGAATGCCAGCCAAAGGAAGCAGATCCTGAGAACGCAGCATGAGCTAAACTTGGAGTGAATAAGGAAGGTGTTGGATCAAACTCAAGAAAGAGTTTTGGAGTTGAAAGGAGTTGAAAGATGGACAGGATATCTTTGGCAAGATGCAAATTTTATTGACAAAAGTGGATTGTTTTCCAAATTTTGTTTTTCTACTCTGTTACTATTTATCAACTGACTAAATACAATTATTTTTTAAAAAGGAAAAACTCTTCTGTTATATATCCTAGGTGTCCAGTCTTTGCCAGGAATTCTTACTCTTTCAGTTTTATTAAAATCAAGGCAAAAAATTCAGTTTTGCAGAAGCTGAACTCCATCACTGCAGCACTGTGCTTTTTCACAATAATGGTTTTTTTTTCCCCAAAACACTCTGTGTACAGGTCAGAGTTATAACATGCACTATCACACATCGATGCTAAGGTCCAAGTCCCTAATGCAGATCAAAAACTTTTCCAGCAGGTCACCACAAGATCAAAACAGGAAGGCCTTGAAGATACATCTGCTCTCCTCTATCTCTACCCTCTTGGCTATAAATACTGTGTGGAAGAATCTCTTGAGAAGGAAGCTTTTTTGGATGGGCACAGGGGCTATTTGTCTAGTTTGTGCTTTTTTGCTATGTTTTTTTCCTTTTTTTTTTTATTATGTAGTCAGGACTTTGGTGGAATTCTTTGTATGTGTGAACTCATAGGAGTGTTGCACTGAACCAGTGATAAAGTTACATTTATCTCCTGGCCCCTTCTCTGTGCAAAGAATATTGCAGAATATTAGATGAGGTTGCTGGCTGTGCTGAAAGATGTCCTGAAAAGAAGGCATCAGTGTGAATTACTTGTTTCCAGGCTGGTTTGAAATCCCACAGTGCCCAACTGTAGATGAAGTAGATTGAGGGTAGATGGGGGTTAGATACACTGAGTTGTTTTGCACGCTGGCCTACTTGCACACTGATGACACTTCTTAAAAACTAAGTTTTAATCTCTATATCTTTTGTTTGCTCTGTTGCACAGTTAAAATTTTATATAAACTTGATGCTAGGTTGTCTGAGCAACTCAAGCCTAATGTTTCCTTGGGATGGATCCATCCTTATTCCTGTGGCTATGCACTTTGAAATGCAGGAACACAGTTAGTGTTATAACTTCTCTGTTACTACTTCATATTAAGTTAACAAGGGTGTTTTCACATTGCTTTTCCCACTGTGCTCTCTTCCTTGCTCTCTTGAGTACAGAACATCCCTCTACATTTTCTACAAACTGATACATCCATTTAAATATATTGGATGTAAAACAATGCCAATTTCTACTTTCTCCTTTTACTTCAAAAAAGGTTCCACTTTGATCTACTCACTAAAATTAGGCACAGCAACTTCCTTGTAGAAAACTATCAAGAGATTTTTTAAAGCTAAAGCCCTGTAAATTGTCATGCTGCTTGTTAAAGGTGAAACTTTTCACCCATAACACACTATTTTCAAAGCTGCTGAGTATAGTCTTGAGAAAGTCCTAAGATATAAAAACATTTTCATGTGTTTTTTCTTGCTGCAGTATAATGACATCGCAAGAATATTTGGAGATAAAATGCTTCTACTTTGGATTCTTTCCCCAAATTCCTACTGAAGCATATACTCTGTGAAGCAAGGCCCCTTTTTTATCTACACAGAGTTACATGCTCTTCTTAGCTTACATCAGATGATTGAAATTTTAAGATTTGTGTTTCCTCCTGATATTTTCACGGGATGCAAAGGAGAGATTTCTTATTTCCGCCATTTTGCAAGAAATACAAAGTGTCTCTAACAAGGACATGTCACATTTCTCTTTAAACAAAACGCTGCACATGTCACTTAAAAAACAAAGAAGTTGTCATGCACACATTGTATCTGAATCTTATTAAAAAAAAAAAAAGTTAAGCTGCTGGCAGATGACTATCTAGAAGTACCTGCTTCCCCAAAGCTGCTCTCCCGTTGGCATCCAATTCTGGGTTTAGGCACAGCACTTTTAACTCGGTGTTCAATAGGTAGTCAGAGGAATCCATTTAACAGTGGGAGATAGAAGAAAATTCAGAGAGAGATGGTTGTAGTAGTCAGATGATTTTGAAAACATTTTAATAAGAAACTGAGATCTTTCACACGTTCTTGATTAAACATAGTTCCTACGTAAAATCTTTCATTATGTAAAAGGATAATTTCTCTAAACTTTCTTGTGTGAAGGAAAATATCTGATTCTGTAATTCAAAAATACTTCTGCTGTAATTCAAAAATATTTCTGCTTTTTACAGGTATAGTGCAATAAATGAAGCAAACAATCTTTTTTTAGTAAGGAGTATACAATGGGACTCTTTTATGTAGACAAATATATATGGAACAATGGGGTTATAAGATACCAATTTAAATAACTTAGTGCTATATTTTCAGTATTTCAGTCAAGAAAGCAATCTGAGGGTGAATGCTCAAGAAGCCGCTACAAGGAATAGTTGTGTCCTTTTACCTTATATCATCCATCCCATCTGATCAATACTGTGTGCAAGTTGCTTACTGATTAGAACACTAATCACAATTAACAGAGACTGCAATAAGACCCACACTCCAGGGGGTTCTCAACATTTTAAAATCAGGGTTTACTTAACCTTTTGGAAAAGAAAAAAAAAAAAAAAGCTTTCTACATTGGCTTCTCTTTACAGCTGAATAATTTAACAATTTAACAAACCTTTGACTGTGCTTATTATAATCCCTCTTTTCTCTATGTCTCTCTCTTTTTTTTTTTTTTTCTTTTTTTTTTCTTTTTCTTCTCATGTTCTCACTTGCCTATCTAAAAATATTACCGAAAACTTTTGGCAGGTAAAGAGCTAATGGAACACAGTTTCAGAAACACTGCTCTAAATACACTAAAAAGAACATCTAACTGACATTTTCATGAGAACTGCACGAGCTTATGAGAACAAGCAGTTTAGAATAAAGGGAAAAATACCTCAAAAATCACCAATTTTGGACTAGAATATTTCATTCGCAAAATTACTAGGCTAAGAAATTCAGTTGAGATGGACATCTTTTAAAAGATAAAAATGAAGTATTTCTGTCCAAAAAAACTTCCTTTTTTCCCCTCAGGCTTACTCTCAAAATCAACTGAAATGCTACGACTTAAAGACATACATAGAATACAAAACAAAACAAAACAAAACAAAACAAAAAAAACCCACTATTTGCTCAGATGTATAAGGATAAGTAACCTTTTTAAAGTCAAAATTATGGGATTAGAAAAAGTAGTTCCTCCAGTTTGCAAAAACAGATGAGGAAAGAACATTTGAAGAAATGAAAAAGAAGAAAAAAACTGTCTGCCCCAATCATCTTTAACTGTCAATCTCCATTAACTAATTCCTTTTGAATTCACTGAAAATCTTTGACAAAAGAAATTGTTATTCAGCTAGAGAGGAAAGGTTACTAGTACTATAAAAACAACAAAACCAAAAAGAAACAAACATAAAAACCAGGAGTTATCCCAACTTTAAACAACCTTTTATTTTTGAATATTACACTAAGAATAGTAAGTTGTCTCAAAAATATTTGAAAAAAATGGCATGCATGTCATTTCAAGGAAAATGTTCTTAGGGAAATGAGATGACCTCTTTTTCTTTGCAATAAACTTACTCTTGTCCATGCTCGATACTTTAAAGCTTTTCTGAGCTTGTTAGGGATGCAGTCAACCATCCAGGGTTCTCATTTAGGATGTGTTTCAAAAAGCTGGATATAAAAGGTAATGAGTATATTTTGTATTTTTCGAACATTACACTTAGACCACAATACTTTGTCAGCAGACTGCCCTTTGAAAAGCCACAAAATCACAATATTAGAAGAGAATAGTTGATTAAATAGAAGTTACTTATGGTTTTGATGGTTACATTTTGAGGAATATTATTTCACTGAATCTGTCATAATGAAAGCTTTGCTGTATGCAATGTATTATGATCCAGAGAAATGTATATTTTTTTAGAATTTCCTTTTGTTTGAAAGCCCCAACGCCTAATAAGGCTGGGAACCATCCCATTTACGTGAAACGTATTGCTCTAAAACACTATAACCAATTTGAGATGGCATATTTCTTCTAACTTCTCACGTTGCACACTTTAGGAGGAAAAACTCTCCACCTAAAGAGTTAACATCTGGCAGTTTCCACATCCATTTCTGTATTCTCTGCCATTCAATGCCAAGGTGTTCCTGAGTGCAGTCTATCTGATGCAAAGTACTGTATCACAGCAGTAGAAAGTGCTGCTCAAGCCTAGGTGAGGAGGGATGGTTCTGAACAGCCTCGGTGGCTGCATAGATGTTTGCCATGCTAAGGTGCTACAGGAATAGCAAAGGCATGAGGAGAGAGCATTAGCCCCAAGCTGACGGAGTCTAAATCCCAGCCTTTAGACTTTCATTTCAAATAAAGAAAAGCAAGCAAAAAACCACCACCAACAACAAAGACACCATCTGTATGCTGGCAAATCCACAGCATGAAGAAAGGATATGACTGAAATGGCCATGACCTTGTGAAGCTACTGAAGAAAAAAAGACAGGACAAACAGCTGCTAAAGAGACACAGGAAGCTGCCTGGCACCATCTGTACCGACTACCCGAATGCAGCAGCACTGGGGACTTGAATGAGCTTTTCAAATTCACAGAGTACACACGTATTGGGCTGGGACATGTGGATGTTCTGCTTGGACTCGCTGCATCAGATGAAAGAGATTTAATCTGCACATTTAGACACTGAAAGATTTAATCCTGAATTTTAAAGATGGATATATAAATATGCATCTCCCAATTGTAGGCATATATACATTTTTATAAAATGTGGTACTTATAATTAAAGATTAATCTTTAACTTGCTCCCAAAAAAATGTTACAGCCAAAGCCAGCCATTTGACATTTTGAAAACTCATCTGCCATCCAGCTTTGCTTTTTGCTCAAAATAGGTAAGCAATACAAGAGAAAACTGAAAGAGAAACAAGCAGTTTATTGTACACCTGTCAAGGAACAAATTGAAAATGATCAATTCCCTTGCCTTAAGGCAAGATTAATTATGCATATGTAATATATTGCCCAATAATTGCCTGAACTCTTCTTAAAAGTCTCCAACAACTAGGACTTCATCAATGTTGGCTCTGCAGTCTCCATAGACTATTGTCTTCAACATTTCAGTGGTTTTATTGATAGAAATATTTTAAATGTTTTCCGTTAGTCAAATCTCACTGTAGTTTAAGTCCACCACCTTCTTATAACATTCTCTATCTCCATAAGTTACACATAAATCCATACAGCGATATATAACAATATATTTGAAAAATGTTTCCTCTTTCAACCTTTCCCTATACATCACGTATTCTAGTTCTATTACTGTTTTGGCTTTCTCATATAATCTGTATTCTGGAATCTCTTTAATGAGTTCACAATCTCAAATTACAGATTCCAAACATAGGATTCAACTTAGGGCCTCACCAGTATGTAGCAGAGTAGAAAATTACCTCCTTTATATAGGATGACTTTCTTCCATCTTTGTTCATTTCCTGAATAGTTTAAGCTCACAAATGAGGTGAAAATAAAATCTATCTGGTTCAAGTAGTACAGGAATAGTAAGTAATAAAGCCCTTGTTACTTTCATCTAAAACAAAAATATAAGTTGAGTTGTATGGATGAGAATTTTAAACTTTGTTTGACACACTAGTTAATTTTAGATGCTGACAAAAGCTTGTTGCTTTGCTTATCTATTTCTGGAGTCTTGCCCTAGGAACATAAGGTCTTTTATCACTTTCTTCAGGAATACACAGTACTTATCCTCTTCCAGATGATACCTTTGCCCAAGCATGCAGTCTTAATACTCCTGTGTTTGAAAATCAAAGAAAGTCAGTATTGTTAGTTGTAATTTGCTGCTTCCATCTATCTTCTCTAGTTTTTTCACTTCTGCCTCGTGGTATCTAGTCACCTCTGCTACATACAGTGACCATCACCAAAATTTTGACCAGAGCTACACTAGCAGCGCGGGTCTTTCTTTCCTTTTTCACTGTAAGCATGGGAAACTGTGAATCCTACAATTAAAAAAAAATAAAAAAAGAAAAGCCATTTCAGCTTAGGATTTCGTAAGTTATATTTGGGAAGCGTTCATTTATGATAATACAGGGAAACACTAGAAATATAGAGAACACTGGCGAGGCAGCAAAGAAACAAGGGCTTTGATATAGGAAAGTTCATACTGTAAGAAACACTGAAGTGTTTATGGCAGGGGAGCAGATTGGAATACTTAACAGATGAAAACTGCCAAAAATACATGCGATGATTACCATGGCAACAGGAAAGACTAACACACAAAGCAACTGTACAAATAGCAAAGTCTAAATCCTGAGCTGCATTCTGGACAAACAATGCAGGAAAAGGATGGATAAAGGATTTCAAGACACATGAATCTTTAGTCTTCCTGTACAGCCATGAGGTAAAACAGCTTTCATTTCTTAAGGTGTTCCAGTAGACGGGGCTTGCCAAGAAGAAATTGGGACAATGCTACAATCAAAATGAAAGAAAACAGCAACATATCTGAAGGTTTGCGAGCTGTCAGCATTGTGGATTGACATTACCATACATAGCATTAGAAGAGTGCTTTAGTCTGTTTCATGTGTAATCATATTTAATCATAGTTGTTCCTGAAGAATATTTTTGGACAAGATGCTGATACTGTGAAAATACATTACATAAAATAACTGCTCATCATTTTTCTTGCAAGTGATGAATCTTGAAATACCAGCAATACTCTGCAGAGATCAATGAGACGTTTGCATCCAAGAGCTCTGACATGAGCTCACACAGAACCAGGCTGCTCCCAATCGGAGCTGGACAAATGTGGAACGCCGGTCCCTGGAGTGATTGCAAGTTTTTGCTATTGTGACTTGTCTAGCTGTGTTTTTTCTATCACCTATCACTGTCACTTATCCTATGTTGTTTTGGCAATTTTTTCCACTCTTAATAAGAGACAGCAAAGTTAATAAACCAAGCAGCTTATTGCTGGGGAAAAATAATTTCTGAATCAATTCTAGTAATCTCATTACATTTTCTGCCACAGAAATCTCTCACAGCACGGCAAAATCTCATGACAAATGCTATGTGAGTCAGTTTTGCATCCAGCAGAAATGCTGCTTAGTGACATTTCTGGTGAACATATTTTATTTTTAAAGGACTTGAAGTAACATAGCGAAATAATAACGTTTCAAATAATGTAGTGAATCTCAGCTACGGTTACGAATAATTTCTCAGTTTTGAGTGAAGCAGACAGAATTTCTCAAGCGCAACTGCCTATTAAGCAAATATTTTAATCTGAAACTTGTGCCTGTTCTGCATTTCATTATGTATCGATGTCTGAATTACTCATTTCTCATGGAAATGTAAAGAACTGAGAAGAACTATTGATAGGCATCACAAAATTACAGATACTCAGAACTAAGCTGACCTGAGCTAGCTCACTTTGAGGCAAAACGGGATTAGATGACCCACTTTCCAAACAAGTTTTCCACAATTCCATGATCAAATGATCAGTTTAAGTGCTTCTTTTTCATTACTATGTATAGCCAGACATGGACACCTACTCTATTTTGCTTCATATTATACACTCAATAGTTTTTTTCACCTCAGAAATTTGATAATACATTTGTACTTTTTGTATTTTTATACCAAGTATATTCCACTGTAGTCTCTCAATAAAATGTTCATCTCAAACTCTGAATCTTTTAAATGAAGGAAAAGTCCTCTCATCTCCATGACCTAAATGTCCTTCCTGGATAGTTTATAGCCCCATATTACAGTAACCCATTGATTTTTGCCAACCCACTTTGCCAACAGTAATACCTATTATGTTATCAATGAATAATAGCACTGTCAAGGATGACAAATTGTGACCAACACCCACATGCCATTGCATAAATAAAACCCAAACAAACAAACAAAAAACCCAAGATTTAAATTTTCATGCACTTTTACTGTTTAGATTTTCCAGGAACAGAATATATATTAATTTATTTTCTACTCCTAGTGTTTATTTGTACACCTTCTTACAATTTTCCTGTTTAAGTGTTCCCTTTACTATTTTACTATGCCACTGGACAACCTTTTTTACATTATACATCCCTACTTCAAAAATTCTTTTAATAAAGACTTCTCTATCTGCGTTATACCTAATGAACTAGATAGCCTTATACTAGAGACAGTGTTCAACAGCAAAAAGAACACAAATACACATACATACACACAAGTACTGAGCTTGTAGTTCTCTTTCTAAACTTTAAACTGAAGAAGCCAAAACAGCCAAAGAAACAAAATCAAAGATGACAGTTGAAGAACAGCATAGTCAACTGCTAGCCAAAAGTACATCTAACATAATGGTTACATACTGGCTTTTGTAAGAAAAAGAATCCATTTTTTGTCAGTATTTAAATCTATAACATATATGAACCTTACATAGTTTCAAGAAAAAAATTCTCCTTTTTTTTCAGTAGTTTTTTACAGCTGCACAATCATACTAATACTAACGTATTCAAAGTCTCTGTGTTAAGACTTTAACAATCGATTCAAAGAACAGTATTAAGCACAGAAAAACAGGATATATCACTAGATTTTTTTCCTCTGCAATAGTAAATATTTGTCAGATGGCTTTAAAAGTGTAAGACAATACAGTCACTCTGCTTAAGAAAAAAGAAACCAAGTCTTGTGGTAGTCTGTTTTATTCTAGATGGTTTATTTCATATACATATGAAATATGTATATTTGATGTTCCTGCAATCTTGTTTTCTGCACACTGAACCTCTGAAAGCTTTGCCTGCAGATGAGGCAGCGGATTGTGTGAGGCAAAAATGCCTGTGTGAATTCTCCTGTTTTCTCTTGCCATTATCTTAAATATAAAAGTCATCTAGATAATAAATAAGGCTGTTGTTTGTGTACTACTAACTTTTGCAATCTCCCTTTCAACTGCTTTTCCAGATTGTTTATGAAAATGTCAAATAGCACAGGACCCTCAAGGACTTCTACTGATGACTGTGCTCTGGCATGAAAACTGTTTACTTCTGCTCTTCCCTATCTGCCTGTATTTCAGCCAAGAGAGATCCTTCCCTCTTATCCCGTAATTGCATAATTGCTTTTTTTTTTTTTTTTTTTTTTTTTTAAATGTGAGTCTTTAGTGAGAAACCTTAAAACCTTAGGAAAGGCAGGTGAACATGGCAGTACTCATTTCCTTATGTCCATATACAATTTGGGGGACCTAATGTCTCAGCTTTAGGTGGCAGTGCCTTACAGCAAGAGTAAAGCTGCTTGGTCAGCACCTTCTGACCCTTCCACCAGCAGCTGATCCCAGTTACCACATAGTCAGTACTGATATTTTAATTCTTTCAGGACAGTTGGCCCTGAAATGAAAAATACAATATATGTAATCTATAAAAGGCTGGAATGTAAAAAAAAAAAAAATAAAAAAAAAAAAAAAAAATCCACAAAATCAAGTGAGAGAAGTCCTAGTGCAGCTGGAGACCTCTTAGGAAGCAGAGAAGCAGGGAAAAGTAGAGGAAAGTTAAATGAGATGAGTTTTACTTTCCCACAGAACTTTTCTCATGCAGAGAGAAACCATATGGTTCTACTGAAAACCCACATACCTCTGGGAGTCTCTTCATTTCCTACTAAAACACAGGCAGCTTATGAAAGGAACATGGTATAATGATTTCAAATTGCAACTGGGGGGGAAAATAATTTATCAGTTGAAATTTGAGTAGGATGCAGAGCAGCAATACTCTCTTGAAATATAAATGCTAAGGAAATATAATACAGTTAATTGTGAAGACTGAAGCATCTTATGTTTTCCATTTTGCTTCTTTTTTTCAATAATACTTTCTTCCTCAAATATGTCTTCTGAAATGTGGTCTAAAGAAAGGGTGCTAACATCCTTTACTAGAAGAAGTAACCAAAAAAAGAGTAAGCAAATCCAGAAGAAGCAATCAAAAACTGCACCAGTGAAAAAAATCTTTGTTTCAACATATATTATTGCAAGGTTGATTCTTATTGTTGTGTTGGCTAAAAGAGTTTCAACTGTGAACTGCTTCCATAGCCAAGCTAGAAATTAATTTGATATCGCTGTCAACTTGAAAATTCCAGCCTTAAATTTCCATCATCCTAGTGAAATCTCCCAAAGTCTTCCAATATTACTAACAACTTTTTATTTTAATGACAAAAGAAAACTACAACAGTAGAAAATGCAAGTGACAAATTTTGTATGTTTACCAGTATTGGCTTAAATATTCTTCCACTGGATTATACACATCAAAGCTATTTATACAGTAGTAAATAAATCTAAAGACAAAGTCAATGCATTTTCTGCAAGTGGACTTGGAGGTCTTGTCATTGAATGAGGAGTAGCATCTCTAGATCTGTACACACTGGGTATGTAGATCTCTATAAAAGATTTTGTAAATAAACCACAGTGACCCAGACCTGCTT
Organism: Rhynchotus rufescens; assembly: GCA_032273925.1. Lineage (NCBI taxonomy): Eukaryota > Metazoa > Chordata > Aves > Tinamiformes > Tinamidae > Rhynchotus > Rhynchotus rufescens. The sequence goes on along the minus strand of JAVCKT010096906.1, from coordinate 6,334 downwards.
TATTAGTACTTTCTTGTAATATTCTACTAACTTTGTCTATTTATTCATATATTAAAGATGAAGAGAGGTTATAGAAAAAAAAAAAAGTTACCCAGCCAAAACAATGAATCTCAGTAGTGTCTGAATCAGATCTCAAGAGCCTTACTTCCTCAACAGAGGACCATGAGATTCCACTATTCCTTTTATTGCATGTTTCTACTTCTTTAAAGAAGATAGATGGAATCAAAATACATGCTCCCTTCCCCTGGATTTTAAAATTTAGCTTAACATACTAAAGGTCACTAGAAAAAACAAATACAATAGCCTTAGCAAATTGAGCACATATACCTTATTCATCTTCGATATCTTTGAATGGAGAGTAAATGAATTTTTGTACAATACGCTTGTTTTTGTGAAATATGACAGTAGTAGAACATAACAGCCAAAAAGATGCAGGGGCAAGACTTGATGTTGACAAGATCCCTGCTCTTGCCTCATGCACAGTGACATGCATAGGAGAAACACAGACAAAGAGGACAAAACGGTGGTGAACAGCCAGAGTAACATAGGCAAAGCTACTTTAAGGTTTATTGTTCTCAGATGCTCTCAAAGAAAATCAAATTTCTATTATATTGGAAATGGATTTGGAGGACAAGTAGGTACTTTCAAAAGACGTATCTGTTTTGAACCTGAACAAAAGGTCAAGACCACTCTATTCAGTAAGTGACAGCATTGAAAACAGTTTTTCCTTGCATATTCAAAAACCATTGTAAACTGAGGTGGACTAGCAGGTAAGGAACCAAATGCATGTATGCATGGAAAGTGAAGCTTCGACCATCTGGAAATGAGGCACACATCCTTCAGCATGAGATAAAATGTAATGATGTAATTATAATTTCAGCATTATTGTACTATGGCAAAGCTTGACAACTGCAAGCCAACGATAATAAGAAGCTTAATGAAGCATCTGCAAAACATTCTTGGAATTACTGATGTCACAGAAACAGTGATAAAATGTGAAAGAAAACTGGACTTCTGCTTCTGCTGCTTCCATAGAAGATAACTTGCAATGAGCTTGGCCTGCCTTTCTGCTGACATCTGCGAATCAATCCTCAAACAAGCAATAAACTTGCCATGCAGAGAACAAACTCTTATTGTTTGATAAAGGGTTCTTGTCAAAAAGTTAAAAACCTTGAATCATAACTGAACATTCAGCAGGTGTAGGTACCTACTGAAGGAAACAACTGCTCATTAAGCTCTGTCTGCTTTAACACAAAGAATATTGAGAGAGGTGATACACTAATTTATCGCTTTCTTGATATTAGCCCCTCTGCAGCAGGGCAAAGCACTCTCAAGTTCCTAGTCAAATCTTTGCTTCCCAATACATATATTGTTTTTCTCAAACAAAACATAAGAGATTGTTTTCCTTATATGCATGGTCACTACATTTATAATCACCATCCATATAATTATAACTTCTTGGACTACTCATCAGTACTTAAAAAAACCAAGGGAGTTTCACAGGGTCTTCCATTTGCCATCTGTCCCCAGAAAACAATGACAGGATACAGAGACTTTGTACTTTCTACGAGTAGATTCCTGCTGTGGCTGTTTAGTAAATTAGATGTAAAACACTTAAAATATATTTATATCTGTAAAACAAACCAAGAAAAATGGTACTCTATTTGTCATGAAAGTGACATCATGCTACAGCCTGCAGGGATGATAGAGGTGCTATATACTGATTTTTGATCAAGAATACATGTATACATTTGGGTATATTTTCAGACTTTTCTGGGTTGGTAAAGGAGCTCAGCTTTATTATTGGATGCTCATTTAATTTGCCATGAACCCTTACTGTGTTTCTTAAAAAAAGCAGCTGTTGCCATGAACTATCAAAACCTTCCTTTCTTTTTTCTCCCTTACTCCTCTATCTTTCCTTTAAGTGTATGAGAGCTTTTTATTGGGTCTTTGAATCAGGGCTTATGCATGAGGATGACATGACCAAGACATGGGTGTAGAATTACCTAGAAATAAGTTTGTATAGTAATCTGGCCATAAAACGTCTGGAAAACAGGCAGTTAGTACACAGATAGTACCATCGGGGAAAAACATCACACAACAGGAGAAAAAAAAAAAAAAAAAAAAAAAAAAAAAGCAAAACACCTACAACTGAGCCATGACATTAAAATGAAAGGAAGTACCTTATTTCTGTATTTTGCCCTGAAATAACTACACTAGCCTAACTGGCAGACTAAAGTGATGTTACGACTGTTAACTCAAGTACTTCCTAATTAGTATTAGGAATCTACAATTTTTGGTGTTCTTAGAAATATTCTAAATTTAAAAAAAAAAGGAAAAATGAAAAAAACTATTTTGTTTTCTTTGAATGTAGGAGAACTAAATGCAATTAGATAGAGACCTTGGGGAAAAGGAAAAAGATAACAAAACTCTTGAATCAGCTCTCTGTCACTGGAGGCAATTGCATTAGAAATAACACCTTTCCTAACTGAGAAAGTACTGTCTTAATGTGAGTTTTTTTTATTAACCTTATTCTCCTGGAAAGCTGTTTCATTACCTCAGTACTGATGGCTAGAAATTTTCTTTTAATTTCAAGCCTTTGATTATTCTTAGCCACTTTTAAAAGCATTTGTTCCTCTTCCACTGGTAACCCTCAACTTTATGATGACTTGCCATGTTCTGCATGGTGCATGTAATTACTAGGTTTCAAACTATCTAGGAGTGCAGTTATCTGGCTAAATAAAATACCATGCAGGTTTGTTTTGTTTCCAAAAGAGTTCCAGCAGCTTTTATGCTGTGATGTTTCCTGACGTGTCCCTGTACTCTGCCTGCAGTGGCTTGGCCTCGCCAGGAGGCAGTAGGCCAAGGCAACTCAAGGCAGTATCTCCTTATTCTCACGCATCACGCCCAGGGCACTACGCTTGGGCCAGAGCCCAGGATCGTAGCATGTGAACTGGCCGACGGGTGACAAGGCTTCACCTCTCCCTAGACCAGCCAGGCTACATACATGCAAGCGAATAAGCAGTGGCAGCATTATCTGGAAAAGCCCCGCACGCCCAGGCCACAGCAAGCCGCACCGGAGCCCTGTGAGCTCATGAGGGAGTCCTAGTGAGCTGTGTCTCCCTTCCCCTTAAGTCCAGGTCTCTGCTTTTCACAGATGAGGCTGGCAACGTGGCCTCCACTTGGACTGCCTACATCCTCCTCTCCTATCTTCTGGACAGAGGGGTATTAAGAGGACCACTTCTCTCTAGCCCTTGATTGTCCTTCTCCAAGCTAGTGCCTGTAAGTGAAACTGCTCATCCTAAAAAATAGGGAAAAAATCAGTAATAAATTTGGACCCAAGAACATGGAAAATTATCTCAATATCTCTCAAATAAATGTAAGAAACACTATGACTGGATGATCTGTTAGACAGCAGTCATTGCAGGCTCATTTCTCTAGGGCCTTCTTCATTTGCTATGTGCAACAGTGAATACAGGGATATCAAAATTTAAGTTACACAGAAAGACCAACTATTTTGAAGGTAGACTGTGACTGGAAAACAGTACAAACATCTTTAGCCTCCTTCCCATTTTACCAGCTACTCTTTCCATTTCCCTATCACCTCCAAACAAGAAATGCCTTTCCACACATGCAACTTTTCCGCTAATACCAAGTTTGTTTGAGGCAATGGCCTTCATAGACTGCCACGGGTCATTGCTGATCAACAGAGCTTATGGACGCTGAGGCAATAAGAGTTTATAATGCAGCATTAAGCACCCTGTACAAATGAAAATAAAAACATACGAAGGACCATTTCCTTGTTTTTGGCTTTTGATACGCAACATATAAAATCCCATTTAAAAAACTGCTGTTCCATATAAACAATCTGCTCTACTTTTCAATGAGTTATGATACAGATTATGCAAGAACTGTTTATCTCTGAGAATAGATCTATTATAGAAGAAAATATAAATATTACAGTCACTGAGTAATTATGGGGCAATTATGATGCAATAAATTACAAAGTGTGTACATATGTAACTACAAGAAACAATTATTTCATATTTATGATTTTTTACTGTTATTGAATATGCCAAAATTGAATAATTTACTTCAAGAATCTTTATTTACTGTCGTAAATTGCTCATACATCATCCACTTACTTTCCACAATTATTCATCATGTGAATGGGATTTAAAAATGAATCAGTAATCTGCATGAACAGTTGTTGCAATCTGAGTTCTGTTGTGAGAAATGGGGGGTAATGTTAAGGGCAGAGGTTTTCACTACGCAATTATTATAGATTGATTGCACTGATATGGCACGTCACAAAATTAGATAATTTACTCTGCAAGGATTAAAGGTCAAGAGCTAGAATATGTAAAGCATCATTCTGCAGATTCATGAAGTTTAGAAGAATAGACATGTGGATAGTATGTGGATCTCAGTAGTAGTCTTGCCTTCACAGACAACTACTGGAATGCATTTACACAAAGGGGCAATGTGGAAGCTTCCTGCCATGCCTGGTAGTGGGAGGGACGGAAAGTGAAAATCTTAACCAAACAACAGAATTTCACCATTTAATGAAACTGCAAAATCATTGATTTTAAAACACAATGTATGTAGTCCCTTTTCTGATTCCAAGTTCAAGAACTATGTAATTTATCTTGCATGCTATTGCTCCTTTTGCAAGTGCACAGTAAAAGTGAAAGTTCTCTAGACCTCTACCATTTGTCAGTCAGTCTTTGCTCATCTTATATTTGTTCAAACTATTTTTTTGCAAGTATACTTGCACTTGTCCTTATTAAATTACAATGTTTTTCAAGCCACTTTTCCAATTTTACTACAGTATTTTTTCCAGTTACGGACAATATTCTTACATCTCAATCATTTAATACCATTCACAACAGCAGCTCTCTACTGAATAGAACTCAATGCACAGCCATCTGTGGAACTGAACTGAAACATACCTCTGATGGCTTCTTTCTGGCCCTGCTTATGACAACCTTTTCATGAACTACAATGAAGAATAGTTCTTAAATAATTGTATTACTGAGCCAATATTCTACCTAAGATTTATAGAGGACATCTTTATTATCTGGAGTGGAAATTTGGACTCCCTTATTGATTTTTACCACCAATTCAATAATCGCTACTCTCCATCAAACTGTCACTGCAACACTCCTCCACTAATGTCGTTTGCTATAACAACATCAGCAGTGGCGAGTTGTACCATGAGATAAATAGAAAACCTAAAGGCCAGCACACCTGTACACATCACAAACATCCTCCAAAAGCTGTAGCTCAGCCTCTAGATCAGAACTCATGATGCCTGAACTCATAACACAGAAAATAGAGAATATATTCACCCTCCAGGGCTACTCAGAGTATTGAAAGGTGTGAAGCAGCATATAACGAATTGTTCCAGTACAAGAGGACATTTCCTCTCACTCCTACAGACATCTTCTGCCTGTCCTATATCAGAACCTATTCAGAAAGTGATTAAATAATTACAACTTGTATTACAAGAAACATCCTGCTCTTCAAACAGCCCTGCAGCCTCACTAAATTCATTTTGAAATGGAAACTCCTTGTGCTTTCAAGCACTCTAAATGAATATAGGTTTTGCTTTAGTAAAGTAAAGTCACCAACATATCTCTGGTGAATCACAATAAATATTCTCAACAGCAGAGCAATTAGTACCCATGAATCTCAATGACATCCTTACTGATTTGCCTTTTGAAACACTGTAATTAAAAAAAAAAATGCAAAGTGAAACTCGCCACCAAAGTTTTGCTGAATATTTGTGATTATACTGTATTTTAATAACAAGACCATTGTCTTTTGACAATGTCTTACAATCTAGTTATTACTCAATACAATGGAAAATATGGATGCAGACAAAAAAGAACTCCTTTGAGGTCTTCTTTATAGTTTAAAGATATTAGATCCAGCTGAATTGAATGAGAGAAAATGCTCAAGTAATACAGTGAGAATGAGAATCTCTACAGCTCATCTGTATGAACAGGAAGTCAAATTGCACTTTTTCAAGAGACAAGAGAAGCCTTCAATAATGAACCTATCTAGTCTGTGGAAGAAAACACAGCTCTCATGCTCAGATTTCTAGGGGTCTGCAAGGGAAGCTTTACTGAAACTTATTTCAGAGAATAACTCAACTGAGCTAAGAGTGGCAGAAAAAAAGTGCTTGATGTAGAAGACAGGTTAGAGAGTCAGTCATCTGTATGGAGATACAGACCAATTGAGCAGAACCAATGATGACGCTCAATGACGTTTAGCAAATACCATTTTTTTTTTTCAATGGAAGACAAAGTATTCAGGAACATTCCTACTT
>JAVCKT010096903.1:0-32734 GCA_032273925.1 Rhynchotus rufescens | reverse complement strand
ACAAATGTAAAAAAAAAAGGCAAAAAAAAAAAACCCTTAAATAACGCAGCAGATGGCACCTGAGTTGTGATTAAGAGAGAGTGGAGCAGTTGAAGTAAAATGTTCCTAGCCTTGCTGTACCCATTAAATGTACTGGCCACACTTTAACCTACTGGAGGTGAAGAACAAGTGTTCGATACCTTCTATTCATCGTAGAGGTTCATGTTTGAGTTTGCCACAGTTAATGGAGTCAAAATACTGGAAAGGGTCCTTTGCTCAGTGCAGTTAATGCTGTTCTTGCTGATTACACCAGAAATGCAAGTACTGAGTGGATAACGAAAAGAAAATACTCTTCTGCACTGAGCAGGTTGCTGCTTTAAGACTCTGCCACATTAAATGGCTCACTAGCTGAAAAAAAAATAATTAATATTTTGTTTTCTTACGCTCCGTGGATGAAGAAGGGACTTCTATTATCACTGCAATCTGCCTGGTGTTTTTTAATCAACATTCACTTAATGTTAAAATCGGATTTTCTCCATCACGCTGACATGAAAGATAACACGCTGATTCCTACTGACTGCTCGCTGATGAGTGGGTTTCAGTTGCAACTTTTCTCCCTCATCTACAAGTTAAATTTTGACTTAGCAAATGGCTGCTCTTTCTCCAGCTCTCATATTAAATCCCAAAACATCATCCCAAGACCCCCCAGCCCCAGCACAATAAATATGAGCTCATCTTCCTTCTCTCTTTCAAAGTATTTCCACACTATACCACAAACAAGATACTTACTTTGAGGACTGTCCCTGAGGAGTTAGTGTCCCTTCCCCATGATCAGTATCATTAGGTTGTTCACCTGTATGTTTTCTTCCTATTAAAATAGAGAGAAATGGCTTCTAATATACATATATATACGCACCGTGATGAATAGAGGTTGGGAGACTTGCAGACAGGGGTCCACAACACGGGCTGTAGCCCATGTATCTTCTAATGCCACAAAAGGACCATTTGCAGGACATCCCTGAGCCCTCATTTGCCCCTTATTTTTCCCTTTAAGCATATTTCACATAGATTTCTATATGAGAAGGCATTCTTTGCAGAGCCCCTTCAGAATTTTCACGGGATATGATTTCATGCAGCATTTCTATGCCACTGCTTAAGCAGGTATTAACGGATGCAAAGTGGGTATTACACGCTTTTTCTTTGTAGCCTGTGGATTTCTACTTGGTCACCTGAACTCTTTATCCAGAAAAAGCAGAATTTTCTTTGCACCTCATGCATTGTCATAGATTACATGAATTTCCGGAAGGGTGCAAGTGCCAACCTCATTTTTCTATTAATGAAGAGATGGTAATTCCTCTGCTTTAAGGTGATTATGATCAGCCTTTGCAAATCTTGTGCATATATTGTGATAGTCTGATGGAGATTACTGAGAAGCACCCTTGCTTACAATGAAATTATCATACATCTGTTCGGAGCAGCATGGATTTTGGGAGGCCTCCTTTTGTGGTTGTTTCTTTAATCCTCTTACATTTTCATAGCTGAATTTCCATATATCTCCATTAGTATGAATCTGTAAGAATAAGCCTGCAAACATTATTTGCGTTAGGACAGTTGTGGAGATGAGCAGGGAGCCAGAGAGCACAAGCCAGTCCTTTGGGGACAACTTCTCAGCACTAGACTGAAAACTTGGAAACTCCTGCAAAATGCCATCTGCAGATTTCTACAAGTTCCTTGTACATTATTTTCAGACCTGAAACACAGTGCTATCTACTCAATTTTAAGATGTGCTACAATCTCTTCTTTTGGAATGGGAATTCACTTGGGTTTCTGTCAAATTTCTTATTTGCTCTAGATTTTATGCAATATGAATACTTATATTTTTCCCAGCAATCAGTTACTGAGGTAGCTCACAACAGACCAAAGAAAGAAACAAAAAGGGATTAGGAGAAAGTGAATCTAGCACTAAAGCAGAGATGGTGAGAGAGGTCTAGGGCCTGAGTTGCACATACCGTAGGGAAGTCATTGTCCAACATTAAGGTGAAGATTTAGTATTAGCTTGAATACAATGCAGTGAACTCAAAGCTACAAGAGCATGTGGCTCTTCAATTCAAAAGTAATGCTTGCTTTTAATTTGCTCATTTGCCCTTTACAGTAAGTAGAAGTTGAAATAAGCTACTGTTGGATGAGTTTCATTAGAGAGAAAATTTGGTCCTCTTCTCTGGAGTATTTCGGTCAGTTGTCTTCAAACACACAGGCCCATGGCTCATTACAGAAATATTACAGAAATATTAGTGTTCTTCTGTTGAATATATGTAGCCATATCATAAGTATCTTTATAGTATAGGACAAAAGACAGATGATAAATCACTTTTCATTAGAAAAACTGTTGGTTTCGCTACCATTTTGCTGGCATAATTTTGAACAACACTCAATTAGGCTCACTTTGAAGTTTTCATTGCACCAGTAAGTTCCTTACCACTTAACCTTTCTTTTCTGGGTGTTTTTCAAGACAAATTTCTCTCTCCTTCTGTCTGTCTCTTGTTGGAGAACGCATTCTTTGGTCTTAGTTAAAAATAGCATGAGTTTAGATAACATTTAATGATATCACAGAGCAGGACTGATGAGATTAGTGTGTCCTGATAATGGCAAGTATGAAAAGCCTTTGTAGGACTGAATAAAACTGAGACTGTTACTCTGCTGACTCTGATGTAAAATAAATTCAGGAAGCTCAGTGTTTTACCTGCAGATAGGTACATAATCTCACAGTACATAATCTCACAGTAGATCGTTTGGTAGCACCAGCCTGGCTCTGGAGGCACCACACCGATGTTTTGTTTCACCGCTTACTGTTCCACAGCTTCTGGCTGTTTCCTTCTAGTGAAGGCAGACCACATCTTCCCACTTATTAACAGCAATAAATATCAAGTCTTATGAATTTCCAGTGTGGAATAAATTCAAATACTTTCGACTTACAATCATTAGCTGCCTTTTTCAGTGTAGTTCTCATCTTCTGTTTCACACACATAAGGAAACTTCTCAAGCACCATATAAACCACAAGGAGGAAGTTAGGATTTCTTACCGTTTCCATAAGTAATTCTTGCTCAGAGGAAAGATTAAACTCTCAAAGGTGGCAGTCCTCTGTACTTACTCTTCATGATCAACATCACCTCTACAACTTAACATCAGAAGTAGGCATTTGGATCAAAAAAGGTTCCTCTCGCACTGCACTTCAGCTACTTGCTCCTCCACACCAGTGGGAGAACCTGCCTAGGACCTCCGTGACCCACCTCTGACTTGGTTGAATATCCTCTGCTGAAGAACGGTCCTTCTTCCTATAAGGAAACACATTAGTAAATGGCAGCACACAAAATGCAGGCAAATTACTGTGAAAAGTAAAGAGTAGAATGGGTAGTGTTTTATGTAGACACCTTGCAAGCCGCCGTGCTGCAAAAAGGGCAAAAAAGAACATTTCATAGGATACTCTATGTTGCCCCCGAAACTAGCTACTGCTTTCTCTATGTGTTGTGGTGTTTATATTCATCTACTAAATGTTATGTGGATTTTTTTTTAAATTTTATTAGATCAAATAACTTGACCAACATTGTCTTCAACCAGCCTCCCAGGTCCAGAACGCTGAGCATAAGCTCCACTGATATGTTCCTACCATATAAACTTGCAATCTTTAACTTGGCAGTTTTCCATTTTGGCCTTCAAAAAGCTCTCCAGAAATGACTAAAGGGCTGAGAAAGTCCATCGAAAAGGCCTTCCTCCTCCTTTAGCAGGCTGCCTCCCAAGACCCAGCCATTAGAAAGCACAAAAAAAAAGGCAAGAAGGTATTTATGTTTTCAAACTCTCCTTGATGCCTTCCAGAAACTGTCTGCAGAGGAAGGATAGGTGAGGTCAGAAGAGCTGTCTCTGGCAGAAGGATAAAGTTTCCACTGAAAACAATCTTTGGGTGGAATGAAATATGTTTAAACTTTACAATTTTCTTACTGGAAGGATCATTCATTTTATTAAGAAACTTTTTTATCCTTCTAAGCAATTCTGTTAGTTTTGTTCTTTCCTAAGATTATATCAAAGCTTCAGGGAATAGAGTTAGGAAAATAATTAAATGATAGAAAACGACAAAAAATATCAGAAAGCTCTAAATAAAATATACCGTCAATCTGCTAGATAATAAATGATTAAATGGTTGAGTAAAACCCATAAGTCTAGAAACTCCGGCAGCTGTAGTCAGGTATTTTCTGACTGAAAATTTTTGGAGAAGAGAAAAGGATTTCCTTGGAGGGGAAAATAAGTATTTTCTTTGCGGGAAAATAAGTATTTTTTTTGCAGGAAAATAAAATAAATCATTTGTTTCTTTTGAAGGAATTAACAGCCTCACAAATTACACCTAGAGAAAGGTCAGCTTACTTAAATGTAAGCTCTTCCAGCCAACTTGATCTCAACAGAAATCCCAATAACAGGAAACAGACATGATGATCTCACATTGGTCCCGCTGGCAGAGGATCAGGGCATTTCTTCTCTTCCAGATGTTTCCTTGGAAGCAGCGCAGACACCAACATTGCTCTCTGATCTGCATGTGGGCCTTCCAGTGCACCGCCCAGCAACGCCTGAGATGAACCCTGCTGAGGCCCACAGAGAGGAAAGAGGACAAGGCTGGAGGAGAACGTTGCTCTGGGGTGCACAATTTCACAAGAACATGAAGAGATTTGTGGAAGAAGGAGCAACTGCAGGTCCCTCAGGCACTGGACGAGCTCTCCAGAAGCAGGGGAAGCCGGAGTAGAAAGCCCAGAGAAATGGGACATGTAAAGAAGAACCGTGCAGAACTTTGAACAATCTCATCACTACCCATCCCTCCTTTAGGAGGAGGAAAGACTCATGGAAAGAAGACATTAACCTATGGAAGGGTTAAATACGTTCCTATACGCTTATCATGCAATCAATAGGTGCGCATTTACTTTGGGATAGTAGCTCCAATGGCTTGCTCCTTAATGGGGTAATTATTTTCTGCTGGGGAATATCAGGCTGACCTCAAGTAGGTGAAAAAATACCTAATAAGGTTTCATATAACTGTGTTACAAAAATGAACTCATCTTTCACTCTGCAGATGCAACAAATGTTTTGTTTTCCAGTATTTGTGCAGGAGGTAGGCTTGCATTTCAAGCCATTTTATTTTTAGAAGAGACTGGGAAAGAGGAAACTTGCTTTTTATCGTGGGATAGGCACTATGCAGAAAACAGAGAAATACGCTTTAGTTTTATTTCTTCTTTTTTCTTCCTTAAAAGCTGTAATTAGCTGTGACATCCCAAGGATGGCTGACGTGGTATTTAACACCACGGCACCCTTCCCCACTCTCTTTAATTTGCTCGAGGGGCTGAGTTACTTAGGATGCTGAGTTTAAAAAATCTATTGGCAAGGTGAGTGTCACAACCTCGAGGCAAAGTCTCTCTTTGCACCAGAGTAGCAAAGCAACAGAGGCAAAACTACGCAGCTCAGGGTGGGCTGGAGGCTGCTGAGACTGTAGAAATCTACCCCAGGCTCTCCTGGAGTCTTCAACTCAAGGTATATATATGTATGGAAGTAGGTATGTATAGATGAATCTTCTTTACTGTTACTTTAGCCTTAGCAAGTTCAATTTCAGCTGATTATAGATGGATGTCCCAGGCAGAAGCGACCCACCTGAGCATTACTTCCAAATGTTGCTGCTGCGCTCTGAATTAAAGATTCAGTAAGAAACTCTTCTTCCTTAAACAAGGGCCATATGGCAAGACATAATTCCAATTCTCTACTTCTCCAGTAAGGGTATTTTTTCTAGTTATTGCTCTAAAATCCTCTATAAAATCGTTCATAGCTCAATATGGCAGCGAGTGCAGTTTCCTGTAAATAACATTGAATGTTCAGGCTGTGCGATGAAGTGCTCGTAAATAGAGTAACATTTCTTGTTTCCTCTTAATTTTTCTTTCTTTGCGACCGTGCACTGCCGCTCATGAAATTACGATGATGATGCACAAGCCAGCTCTGGAAATAAAACTCGCAATTTTCCTGAAATATTCACGCAAAGAGCAGGCATCTGCCCAGCAACAGGTCAAGACGGCAGCCGCCGAAATCATTGATGTGAATTGCTGAGAGAGGCAGCAAATCACCCGGAGAGGCAGCTAAGAGTTGATTAAACAGGGAGCAGGCAGGGGGTTGGTGGCCACGGAGTAGGTGGCTGCTGTGCCAGGTTTGCCGGAGTGGGTTGGAAGAAGCACCAAGGGCTCTGTGGGAAGAGCGTTTGTTTTGTTGACTCTTATGGGATACTGGAAGACCAGGTGAATGAGGCTGTGATGTGACTGTGGGCAGCTTGGTGAAGAATGTTGTAATGAGTCCAAAAGTCACGCTGAGAAGCGTCGTCATCTCTCGGGGAGAAACGAATGCTGAGCTTGGGTGGTGCATCAATGCTGTGAACACCTGCAAACGTTCCCCTTCCAGCCATAAACCCCCACCAGCGACCAGTACAACGGAGGCCGTGTCGCTTTGCATGGGCAAATGCGTTAGCGTGAAGACAGGCCCAAGTTCAAGGGCGAGGAGTTGAAGAAACAGAGGGATGTGTGGCCATAAACCTGCTACTGCATCGGAGGCCTCTAGCAGAAGGTTGAAGTGGTGGCAGGAAAGAGGAGAGGACACTGACTGACTGGGACAGAGTTCCCCATGGCAGGAGGAAGGACGTCCTGGCAGAGCCGATCGCATAAGGGAAGGGCCAAGTTAAGAGTATTATTAGAGCACTAAGTCATGGCACTGATCAATGACCTGATGATGCTCCAAAATATTTATTTCAATCGCATTAGGCTGTGGAAATCCCCAAGCAATCTCTGTATCTCACTCACAGCGAACCATCCCTGCCCCTAGGAACGCATTCGCTAAGTAAAAAATTGCTATTTAATATCTCATGTAAAGAATGGGATGAATTGAGTGGAAGGGATGAACTAAGTTCCTTAACGTATTTTTACACTTCATATAAAAACTACTTAGACACGTGGAGTTCCCAAACATGAAGCCATTATCTGACTCAAGTGTGAAGTCTTTGACTTTGGCCTTGTCATCCACAAGATTATATTTCATCCTGTTGGAACCAAGGATTTAAGTGGAATATTGTGATTTATTAATAAATAATCTTAGTCCAGAGGAAAACATGTAACACCTACAAAGTCTCTGAAGATATTATTTTCTCAAAAAAGAAATGATGTTTTCCAAGTTAAAAAAAAATCACATTTTTTATTTGACAACAATTAAACTGAATGCTGGGTATGTATCAAAATTATTACCTATATTTTAAAAAGGCTTCATCATGAAAAAGTTTTGTCATCATTTCCTTTGGAAATGATGCTTTTTAGAGAATAGTGTTTTACATTAAAAAAAAAGACTAGCCATAATCCTTTAACGTACTATCATTTATCCTCAATATTTAATGTTTCCTCCTTCATGATTTTCCTGTTTATTTGCGCATCTCTAGTAATTTTGAAGCATTAATTTTTTATAGTCTAGGTATTTTCAAATGTCAGCTGTAGTGATTACAGCAGCGCTCATTATTCCCTAATTTTGTAATAAATTTTTATTTCCAGGGAATTATTGCAGATAAACTGCATCATATTGACATCAATGGAAACGCTGATACTGTTTCTTTGCAGAACTTCAATCTCTTCTTGTCTAGTTAACGGCCTTGATTTCCAGCCTGGATACAGCATTTTTCTGGCGAGAGCAGATTAGATTTTGTGGGTGAACCTGTTCTGGATTTCAAGGTTGGGGTGCAATATTTGCAATGCAGCATTTGTCTGTGAGTAAAGAGGTGTGACTGAGTCAGGAAAACTCGGTGCCTGGGCTCCTTGCAAGGCTCCTTCCTAGAGGACAAATGCTGCACCATCCTCGCCCAGCCAAAGGTAACAAGTGAAAATAAACTTAACACTTTATTTAAATTTCAAAGCGGGAATTTCAAAACGTGAGGAAAGATATTTGGGAAAGCAATTCGCCAAAGGGTTTTCCTTGCTGCTCCTGTGGCAAAGACGCAAAGTGGAGCTCCGACATTTAAAGACTTCATTTGCTAGGAGCCCTGGCATGACTGATCCTGTCCTCCGCAACGGGGGGAATTGAGAAATTCAAGCTTTATTTCCCTACAGCATCAGGCTTTGCTGTTTTCTCGGCGCGTGACCCATCTCAGGGAGAGGGGCTGGAGGAACACGTGCTGCAGCGACACCCCCGAAACGGCCGTGCTGCCAAACATGTCTAGCAGCTCGGCTGGCCTCGAAGCTCCACCTCATGTTCTCTTTTGGATAATTATCCCGTTTCTTGCATTTCTGAGTCATGCTCCATGCTGGTGGCATGCAAGAGGTGCTACGTGTCATCCTTCCCCTGTCCTTTGTCATGGAGAACAGAAAAGGTCCAAGTTTTATATTTTTAAATCCTTTCTGCAGTCAGGAAAATAAAGCAATATGCTTTTATTACATGGTACAGTTAACTGTTTACTTATTAGTTTTCACTGAGGATTATGAGGTGATGATATCAAATTGCCTCCATGGTAATACATGCACCCAAATGCAAAGCAAATTACGCACCAAGACATTACAGTGTGAGTGATGTAACAGGAGCTGACGTTTCTCATAAAGCTTCTGAAAAGCACGGTCCATTGAAAGAAATTATTTATTTGAGTTTGCAAACTTTCAGTCATGGGGGTATAAGGGGACAAGAGGGGATAAAATGGTTATTGCAGCATCAAGGCTAGTGTTTTCCTGGTGCAAGCTTTGGCACTGGGATAAGCAGCTCATGGTGGGAGTCCATCCAACTGTGACCATGGGAGGTCTCTTCAGCAGGAGCACCTGGGCAGGAGACTCTTTTCCTCAACCTTGCAAGTTTTCCATGTGCCCCAGGTCACATGATACCAGTCTGGCTTTGCATTTTCCAAATTTCCCAAACTCTGCAGTCGTATTTTTAGCATTTACACCAAAGCATCTTGGCTGGGGAGCCTGGCAGCGGGCCCTGGAGTTGGCTCATGTTCAGCAGTGCTGACAGTGTCAGCAGGACTCTAATGAACGTGGTGGTGCTTATTGTTTTTTCTTCTGTAGATGAATAAATAAGTCTTTTCTTCTGCTATTAATTCTTTGAAAGAATGAATCATGACTAAAAGAGCTTTTGAACATGTAAATATTTGACTTGGCTTGAGGACTTAGAAAGATGCTTTGACCCAAAGTGAAAGTTCAGAAGTGCCACTTGATGACAGGACAGTGCTGACTGGACCACCCTCCCATAGGGTTAATCTGGGGAAATATTTGCATTTTATACATTTGCTGTATCACTGTTCACTGACAAGCCAGGCTTCTGTTTCAGGCTTGCAATTGTTCATTTCTATTATTAGAAACGCAAGGCACACAGGAGACATTCACATTATACTTTCTATTAATGTGTATCTCTGTAATTCAGCAGGGCTGAATAATTTTAGGAAAGATAAAAGAAAAAAAAATACTTATCAGTTTTTCCTGAATATAATCTCTTGCTCTCCATTTGTCTGTGTTATTTTTCTCCAAGCTATCTGCTCAGTCCCACTGTGGCATTGCTATTTGGATAAAGCAAAGTAATAGAACAAAAATTGCAGAAATAAATGCCTTTTAGAACTTTATACAAAGGGAAGACGATAAACCTATGTCTTTTTAAGGCTCACAACATTAAATAAAAATATAAATATATTACTTTCCAACCCCACAACTCCTAAAATAAGATTGGAAAGAATCTGTGTAAATGAAACACTGTTGAATGCATACAGACTTTGGTAAATGGGAACATATGTTGTCTATGGAGACTCCTGTAAGGAGAAAGTTTTCCTATAAAGGCTGAAACAGCTTTGCTGTGGCTGGGGCCAAAGTATGGAGAGTCCTATATAGGAAACCCTGGTGATAAAGGCTATATTTCCCAGCTACACTTTTCAAATGTCTCAATTAAATATCAATTTTTATATTTTAAAGAAAAGTTGATGGTCCTTATATTGGTGTTATACCCTACAGGATAGGATGTAAAATGAGAAAAAACAACTTTCTGCCCAGCCAAAGGTAACAGGTGAAAACAAACTTAAGATTTTACTTAAATTTCAAAGCAGGAATAAAATGATTAACAGGCTGTTGAAACACCATGTCTTTCTCATTTGCGATTTTGTAATTTAAAAGGGACTTGACACAATTTGTAAATAGGAGCACAGGAATGAGCATGTTTGGCTGGTCTCCGAGGCACATTTCTACAATTGTGCCTGAGGCATGTTGCACCAACTGGGTTAAAATTTCAGAAAATAAATGTTAAAAATGCTTTTCTGATAACAGAAAAGCTAAAAGCGCACTTACAGGAGAGCTGCTTGTTACAATTGTAGCTGGCATCCTGGCGACTCACATCTTGGCACGGAAAACAGGACTGTTGGTACAAGCAGAAAATGCAAAACTTCCATAAACGCATGGAGTTGTTTGGCAGTTTGCCCTGCAAAAAGCTGAAAACACGCAGGAAAAAAGGATTAGGTAAACAGAAGAAAACAACTGCAAATACCCTACTCATAAAAAAAAAGAAAAAAAGAAAAATAATTGTCAAATTAGAGACATATTTTAGCCCCCAAGGTGGGGTGGCATCATGAAAAAACAAAAGTAGTCTGTTAACACAAGCACATTCTTATTTTATATAAAATTCACTGAAATTCAGTGAAAAATAAACAGGAGAAAAGTCCATACTCATAAAATCCACCCCTAAAGCAGTCAATGCTACTGGTTCCTACAGGCTAAAGGGTACAGGGTTTTCCCAGGATGTAGGAGACCTATGCTTTTAATCTTCCTGCCTGAGGAAAATCAAAGCACAGTGTCATCTTCTAAGAGAATATTCTGTGTATTCTTAACTATGATATCCAGTGGCTTTGGTTTAAGCTGTTCTACTTTGTATAAAACATGTGCACAGGCGTTAGAAATGCAGATGGGGCCCAAATACAAGGAATTTCAGGCTTCCTGCTTACTCACCTGCTATTGAAAAAGTTATGAAAAACCTGCATTAAGCGGATTTGTCTTTGTACTGAGAACACTTCCAGCTTCGTGTGTCTGTACTAGGCTGAAACCTGAGTATAATTCATGAAGCCGTGTGGATATGCTGCAGACAAAAACCTATCAAGTGCTGAATTCAGTCATGTTTGCAAGGATTGCAGCAGCCTATCCTGCGTGCTGGTGACACTGTGAAATGTTTACTGGGCACTTTGCAAGATTTATATTCCTCCTGGAGCAGGAGGGAAGGATCTTTGCCTGCACTGGCTGACATAACCCTAACAAACCCTAAGGGTTTGCACCACAGAATGAGCTACCGAGGACTTTTTTCCCACCTTCTTCTTGCTTTTCAATGTCCTTGATGAATGGAGGGAGAGGAGACCTAAAAGAGCCTCATCAGGTATATATATATGCACACACATACTGTAATATAATTATGCATGTACAATATATTTTGTATAATAAGACTATAGGCAATAAAACATGTAGCTTTTTAAATATTGCCTCTGCTCACCTAAGTGGTGGAGATCTTAACACAGCCTTCAACGTCTGTTGTTGGTACAGAGCAGCAAAGACAGAGAATTGTCTGACTGCCACAAAGCTATTCCTGGAATTTAATCTAAAATACTTTCAAAAGAAAGGAATAAGTTGGTGATTTTAGAACATCTGAAGGGAAAAGACTCTGGGAAAGTAATGACTGGGCATGAAGCAGCGTGCATAGGAAAGCAAGGGTTGGTGGAAGGTAGGCAGGACAGGGAAATGACTTCCACTATCATCTTTGATTCTTTGTAAAGCAGAGCTTGTATTTGAAATGGTACCTTTCCAGAGTGGCATAGGAGACTGGGAAAAATGTTACTGCTAAGAAATGTGTCACCTGGAAATGAAGATTGCTGGAGGGAGCTGAATCTGCTGATCTTTGGCACTCAGGACAGTTCTCCAGCCTGAGGTCACCAGTGCCACCGTCCATTATAGATCCCAGTAAGAGAAGTATAGATTAAAACACCATTTATTGGAGATGAGAAGGAAAAAGGGGAGAGCATAAATGATCTTATGCCCCTTCAGATGCTGGGAGCCCTGAGCTGTGCAGCACTGTATGGACCTCCAGCACATGACAGGACACGGAGGTGACAAAATCCCCTGGTGCCAAATAGAAGCTGCACTGCATACTTGGTCAGTGCTCACTATGTCTTTATCTCTCACAATACATTTTAATAGCCTTTGTATTAATACTAATAAATATATTAATCTCACTATTAATAAAGTTAACCAACTACAGAAGTTCTGTTGATGACCAATGCGGTTGATGAAGGTCTGTTGGTCTGCAGTCAGCTCTATTAGATTGCAAGTTTTTCTTCCCTGATATTCTCTGAAAAGAAGTGGAAGGAGCAGCTCATTTTCTCGTGAGCAAGTGTTGTTTTACTCCCTGACGAGAACAGAACCATTTGTCCAAATTAGTGCCTGCAGTAACTCCAGGTAAAGCATGAACATCACGTTCCAGGTACTAAATCACGGCAGTGGGACAACTTCTGCTGTTATTTATACCCACGTATTTTCCCTGTGAAGTGACTGGACCTCGGAGGGACAAAAGAAACTAAATCAGACCCTTTTCTGTTCAGACATGAGACTGCATTAATTAACAGTGTGTTCTCAACATGGTGATCCAAAACATTGTATACCAACAGTTGGAATTCTTCTAGTTTTATTTAATTTCTTTTGAACAAACTTCTCTGACGGTTTCTACCTCTCTTTTGAATGCTTAAATCTCTCAATCCCTAGCCAAAATCCTAAAGAAACGTATTTTAGTGCTCCAGGATATGACTTCCCACAGAAATTGCTGGGAAATGCACTGTTTCTCTTCATTTTATCTACTGAAAGAATGATACAGTATCACACAGAAACCTAAGAGCAAATTTATGACATATTTACTTAACAAACCCACTAGTGGTCTACACAACTGCAATACTGGCCACAGGAACCAAATCCTGTGTCCCTCTCAGGAGATCCATTAGCTACCAAATAGAGCTAATGCTGCAGCTCTGTGGCTCTGCCCCACTGGCCTAACAATCACGGGCTAAGTTGGAATAATGGTCAAAAATTAGCTCTTTTTGCTGCTGAATTCACTTCAGCTGTGTAGGATGGCAGCATCTCACCTGTGCCTTTGTAGACCTAGCCACTTAATACCTGCTTCTGCTGCAGACAATGCAAAAGAGTGTTTGGAGAGCACTGTACACAAAGGAAAATCCATGATATTTTAGTTCTGTTTCATTGTCTGCTCAGGTTTGTGTTTGGACAAAGTCCTCAGAATTGCTCAAAGCAATCGGAAGGAGAGCAGGATCTGGTACTGGCAGTGTGACATTAGCACTGTGCTCCCCAGGCCACATGCAGAGGTTTCTGAGGTGACTTTTGAGCGTGTTTCTGCTTGTCCCAGCCTGTGTTAGAGCTGAGGGCCGAACATCAGCGCTCCCTTGGCCGAACATCAACCCTCAGCAGGCGTTTATCTGAGTAAACTCATAGTCCCTGGCATTAAAGAGAATTCAGAAACATGTTTTTTATTATACTATATTACCAAGAGTCAAGTAAGGAAATGCTGATGAG
This sequence comes from Rhynchotus rufescens, assembly GCA_032273925.1. Lineage (NCBI taxonomy): Eukaryota > Metazoa > Chordata > Aves > Tinamiformes > Tinamidae > Rhynchotus > Rhynchotus rufescens. Next base: position 19,126 of record JAVCKT010096903.1, on the reverse strand, counting down.
AACACTTGCTATTTCCTGTATTCCAAAGTAATTTCCCCTTTTGCAGTCACTTCAGTGTTCCAGTGAGCACTCACCATTTAAATATGTTTGAATTTTGTCTTCCAAAATGTGTGGGTTTTCCAGCTTCCTTCTGCAACTACTCATCACAAGGCATGCACAACTTTCATTTGAAACAACTGACAATTCCTGGCTCTCCTTTTAACTTCAGAGAGATATCAAAGGCAGCTATGATTGAGTAAGGGCAAACTATAAGCAAATAAGAGCATGAAGTCCCTCATCTCTCAGTGCACGTCTTGCTTACCACAAGAGAACATTTCCTACTGAATTACCAAATACACAATAGGTGCTGCCTCCAACTACATTTGAAAGTCAGAGTGATGAGGCTTCTTGTAACTCTCCTCCTACAAAGCCAGAGAATGTGCCTTATCTGAGGAGTTTCTTGATTGCATTAATGCTAGCTGCTATGTAAGACTATTTATTATACATTAGACAGTATTAAAGTCAGTGAAGCTTTACAGTGACTGAGGGTCTGGCCTTTTTATTAAAAATATATATAAAAAAAGCAAGCCTTCCCTCACAAATTGGATGTCATCATTACCATGTTTTTCTTGTACAGACTCTGTCTCATCTCTTTAGACTCATTATGGTTTATTATTGTTATTTCTCATTTTAATCACCTTCACTGTTTCCGTTTCTGTTTAATTGCAAATTGTTTTCCAAGGAGATTTCCTCTGAGGACTCCACTATTGGTTTTGGCTGTACTGAAAAGGAAGGATTAAACTTTAATTCAATTCCAATTACAATAAAAGGAAGAATATGAAGCAGTAGTGACATATAAACTTCTCCAGAGAAGTGTAAGGAATTGAAAGGCTCCGTTACTCATGCTATTACTCATGCTATTTGAAAAAACAACAAAGCAAAAATAAGCAATGTTTCTATGTATTAATACCACTTCTTAGTATACACATACTATAGAAAGAAACAGCTCACTTTTTAATGATTTTTATTAATCTTCACTTAAAATAAAGTGAAGACAGTAAAATCACATTTATCATCAGTTTTCCCAGTGTAACCTAAAATCTGTAGGGGTTTCTCTCTCCAGCTAAGAGTTCAGCTCTCTCTACCTGTGCATGTCCTGTGTCTTTCCTTGCTACAAGCAGAACAACTCGGTGACAGATGCAGGTTGTTCTCTGGTTCCATGGTGGCACCACTGCCCTCCCAAACCACTCGATGTTTTTACAGTCCAGCATGAGGCAGCATCTTCCAGTGCTGCTCTTGCCACTTCATCCCACCTCCAAAGTGTCCATTGGCCCTGTCTTCTCACACTTACCCCTTATTCTTGCTGTGGTGGAGTCTTTCTTTTCAAGATTACAGAAGATTCATCCTCTCCTTGATGTGCTGCTTGCTCTTCAGGCAAGAATAGCACACGTGATATGATCCAGTGAAATACATAATAAGCAAGGGTGAAAAAAACATTGTTTTCTGCCCTTCCTCGTAACTACTATGCCCGTGTTTTTATACCATTGCAAATGCAATAACCTTAATAATCACCTTGATACTTTTAATGTTCTACTCCTTTCTAAGACTGCCTGTATCATTTAATGCTTAGGGGTTATGTTTGTTTGCATTTTGGCCCTCTCCCTTTTAACATGATCACTTTTATAATCTGATTATCGACTTCATGATAGGCATTCACTTAGTTAAACAGCATAGTAGAAAAAAGTGCCAGAATAACATCAAGCAAGAGACAATGGCAGCTGTAACATTTGTTGAATTATCCTCTAAAAACCCAAGATGATGAAGAAAATGGATAATTAAAGAATTCTTAAGCTATCCTTTAGACTGTGAAGTTCTCTGTAGCTGGAGGTCAAGGAGGCAAATGGTATAGCTGAATTTCTAAACTGGCTGGATAACTTTATGATTTGACATAAAATGCTGGCAGTTAATGCCACATGCTTAATAGTATTAACTCATCATCCCCGAGTCAGAAGGACATTTTGTTATTGCACAATCGGCCAGCTGTGCTAGGAAATTTATGTCCTCCTACCAGGTAGTTGCGGGCTCCAACAAGGTCTCTGCTTTCCCAGTCTCTTTGGAAGACTGAGCAAGCCAAGTTCTCTCGGCCTCTTCTGGTGCCTCATGTGCTGGAGCATCTGCCTGCTGGGCTCCCTGCGCTGCATCCATGTCCTTCATGCCCTGGGCAGCCCAAAACTGAAGACAGCCCCGCAGATCTGGCCCGTCAAGGGATGAAGAAAGGGAATAATCCCTCATCAAACCTACTCGCTGGAGAATAGAGTTTATAGGTGCTCTGGGCACCACAGGAGCCCACAGCTCCACTTCTTCTCCACCAGGACCCCCAAGGCCTTTTCCTCAAACCTGCTTTCCAGCCATGGGTTTTTGCTCTTGCTGAACTTCTTTTGGTTCCAGGGAGCCCTCTTCTTGTCTCAGTGCAGCAGCCTTGCCCCACACTGTATCAATCGCTCACCGTCCTCTGCAGACTTATGTTCTGCACCCATGGTCCTGGTCATTAATAAAGAATGAAACTGCTCCAGCTGAGCTCTGGCTTTTCTAATTCCACCCTAGCACGTTGAGGTATTGTGTCCATATTCCTCTTTTGTAGCCCGGGTTTCCTCGTAGCCAAAAGTTCCTTCTTTGTGCTGGCCTTTGGCTTTGCCTGCTTGATTTTCTGCTCATGAGTACAGCCTGAGGAGACTTTTCTCAGGATGAGCAACTTTTCCTGCTAATCAAATGTCTAAGTCAAAAGGGAGGGAGAAAAGGAAAAACTAGGAAAAGGAAAAAGTAGCTAAGGGAAACAGGATGACTAAAGCAGCAGATTTAGGCCAGTGCTGTTTTGGTGGAATGATACAAATATCACGAATCTACCATCATATTCCGTGTATTTCATGAACTTTCTAGCTCAGTGGAGGAAGCAGCAAGAGAATCTCATTATAGGAAATTACATCCTCAGGCTTTCAGATAAAGTTGGAACAGCATCGAGACAGCAACTAAAGTATAAAAGCTACTTGTTTATACTGTGCTGCTGCTTCTTTCTTCATCTTATTTTTAGGTAGCAAGAAGGGCCTAACCCCTTTGCCTCTGCACTGCCCACTGCACTCAAAAGAAATCCCAGCCTAGGGAGTAATGGACTCAGGACATTATTCAGGCTGGCAGATTTACATTTAGACATTAAGCTCTGCTATCTCTATTCCAGTATTTCAGCCTGTACAGCAAAAATGTGTCCTGAATAGCAAGATCAAACAATTTTTCCTAATAATGTCTCAGGATATTTTTTACTCCGGGAAGATTAACAAGATCCTTTGTGGACTTTTTTTTTTTCCTGACTGAGATTTAGCAGAATGACTTAAGCAAAGATCAGTCAGGAGCTACCCAGATTTAAACACTGCCTTGGACATTTAGGCACTACTATTTCTGTGGCTGAAGTTTCTTTTTCCCCATGTTTTGTCAGGGATATGCGGCTGATGAAAATTTTTTTGTAAAACTGATTGCTGTTTAAAGGGAAAAGTCTTCAGGCTATAAACTGCAGTGCTTTGCTGGACCAGCTAAACTGTATGTAATGAAAGAAAGCTACATAAAATTGTAAAGATCTATGTATTTTTCTTCTGAGTAAGCAGAGTAAAGCTAATTTACATTACATTTAGGAGACACTAAATTCAATGATTACAATTATTTCCTATGTTATGATATGAACAAGAGTAGTTTCTTTTCTAAAATGCAACTCTAACCAAAGGGATGCTGAGCGTTCAAGTCAAAAAAACATCTCCCACCCAGGTTTGCTTACATCTCTAGAGGACAAAGTGAATTTATTACTTAAACATGAAGACATAATGATAGTGATTTGTTAGAGCTAGTCACCAGTGATGCATTATTAACTTCTATGTATCTTAACTTCTGTACAGAAAGCTCAATGTGAACGGTTAATTTGTAATTCATGAGAAATAAATATAAGTCACTTACTGAAAATGTCCCACGAACCAGTAATGTAAGAAAGGAGAGCCTCAAGAGTTGTGACGTTTCTTCCCTGGTAGAAGAGCCAAAGGTTATTATCACTGGTTATTGAGACAATTTAATATTCATTTTAGAAGGTCAAATGGAAATGTTGCATTACGGAATAGACTTTGGAATAATGGCTGAAAGGAATGAACATAACTTTAAGTGATTCACTTTGAACCACTAAAATATGTGTCCACAGCCTTTTGATAGTCATATTAACTTGCAAGAAAAAATAACCACATTGAATGCCAATATCCATTAGAGAAACAATAGGAATTGACTCGGTTTTCTCTGGATCCGGGGAGTGTTGCACTGTTCTAGTGGAATGAGAAACCACTCGGCACAACTTACATGTCCTTAACTCTACTGCAGCTTTTAGGGCAATTTGTTTGCCTTTATTTTCTCTAAATGCAACAGAACCAACCAATTATTTCAGGTGACTAATGTGTGTTTGCTCAGCATGAGTTATTTCCACAGCCTGGCATTAAAAGAGTCTGAACTGTCTTCAAATCAAAAGCCTTTGAAGTGTCTTACTTTGGAGTAAGTAAAGTAAAATTAAGTATCCCCAAGCATGGGAAATGTCTTGCTTTCATTTTTGTTTGCATTTTGTCACAATGAGGTATAGGGAAAATAACTAATATCTCCTGGCATATCCCTTCCCCTCTGAAGGTACAGAAAGAAGTCAGAAGTTACTTACTCCAGAGGCTGCTAATGTAGTGGAATCAAATTGTTGTCTTTGCAGTAAATTTCAAGCATCATGCTGCTTTGTTAATTGGAAATTTAATCTGCCTAGTGTCTAAACCTTAAGATTTAGAGCACAAGAAAAACAAACATAGACATGGGGCAGAGATGTTTGAAAACATTTGGGGAGCTTTAGCCTTTCAGGTGTTCTCTAGAACACAGTGCTCTGCACAAATTTATATTTATGCAAAACCAGGCAGTCTTGCTAAAAAGTAATTGTTTATTTGACAGTAAAAGGAAACTGGGGTAAAAAAATCATATACAGAATGCAGAAAACCTCACCAAAAATCACCACTGAAATCATCTTTCCTGCTCCAAGTCTTGCATATTTTTCTCCAGAAAACTGGAAATTTCTTTTCCCCACAATCTTTTCTTCGAAAAAGTGCAGGCTTAAGAGAATATTAAAGTGCTTTTTTGAGTAGGTGAGTAGTTACCCTGATTTCCCTCTGACATTATTCTTTCAGTTCATCTTTTACCAGTGCTTCTGAGAGGGACTTAATAGTGATACGTGTCTTATATAGAATTGATTACATAGAATATATAGAATATCATAAAAATATATGGAACTCACAGAATATATAGAAATGATAGATTATAGGAAATTGCCTACAATAACTACAATCATGGAACGGGCATTTTTTATACAGTTTTCTCTCCAAACTTTCTAATATTGGCCTTTTCTTGCTCAGGCAGAAAGTTCTGCATTTGCCAATCACAAGAGAAAAAGAGGGCATTGCCCCTTTACTGGAGATACCCGACCTGCCTTTCCTAATGCCATCCCAGAATGAATCTTGTGGGGGGAAAAATGAGGAAAATGGGATCTCAGACACACATACACAAAAAGGAAACCTCTGCATTTTCTTGGAAATTTTAAAATATGGAGTCTTACTGCTAAGGTAGAAGGAAGGAAGAAGCTGAAGCAGCTCAATGGATAATTTGAAACTGTGGAAATAGGGAGTATTTTCAGTATTCCCCAGAGATTACTAAAACCCTAAGATTTGAAAAGAAATGGGCAATGGAAGATAAAGTCTCTAGGAGAATATAACAGCTCTTCCTATGAGAAGGACAAAATAGGGCAAGAACAGTAAGAAATGACCCACAACACTAAAAATTCTGAGCTGCACAATTAGTGAAATCTCTGCTGATGTGGATTTGCTTCTAAATATCCTCTCAAATCCGGCTGCAAACTCCGACTGTATCTTTCTCCTGTTGAGTCTTGTGCTTCACCTTGCTTTCAATCAGCTGGGGGCACCAAATACTTCTATTCTTCCCTCTGTTCCTTGCAAGCACTTATTTTTCGAAACTTGTAGGAAGTTAGTAAGATTAAAATGGCTTTTTTCCTCTTTTTTTTTTCCTCTCTCTCTCCATAGCTGGTTTAAATTAGCCCAAATTTGGAAGCGGGAGGGGAATGAAAGGATCATGGATAGGTCTTATTTTTTCAGGATGAGAACAATATTCATATCCTCTTTATTCAGCCCAGACCCTTCCTCTGGGAAGAAACTGGGAGTACCCGAGTACCATAATAAATGACGTAGGTGCTCATTAGATTAACCACACAAGTATAAGCTTCCCAAGGCATTCAAATGCACACAGTTTTAACATCTTATATTGTAACTAAAAGTACTATTAGCTTAATGACTTCTGGGACACCAAGAGGATTTACTGACCTTTTGCCATTGAGTTACAGTAGCTGCGAGACACTGGCTGCCCAAAACTATGTCCCACGGAGGTCACTGCATTGATACTTTTTTCTTTTCCACCACTGTTTGGATATATGATATTCCTTGGTGTTTGCTATGCAGGAGGATGGCTATTTTGAGAGACGGAGAACACTGGACATCATTTGCACTCTGCTACATTTATGCAAAGCTGGTTTCATTGCCTATTTTGAGCTCTCTAAACAAAAAAAAATGCTCATTTTCTCTTTAACTGCTTTAGGGAATCTTTCTTTGAGTAAGCTGGCATATAGATGGTATTTGTCTTCTCTATTTAGAGATTGCAAATTAGTTAAGACCACTTAAAAATCACTGTGCAATGGTCCTTTTGCAGCTAACAATAGAATGAAACTTTCAAGCACACTCCTCATTACTGGCTTCCATCGTTCTTCTGTAGCCTGCAAATAGCTACATACTTTAGAAAATCATTCCCTCTGCCTTGCTGAGGAAAGTCTGCCCAATACAAGCATGAAAACCTGTAGGTATTAACTATACTTTTAATTTAAGTCCAGAGTTTGTGCAGTGGATTCAAATGTTCCCAAAGCAGTTAATGGCTTACGAGAAACTATTATGTCATATGACAGAACTTCTCCTTTTATCAATTCACATTAAAAAAATCCAGAAAATTATGCATACACCATTTCCACTGGCGGAGAAACAAGGATTATTTTGAGAGGTGCAAGAGTTAGTGCTGCTTTTATCAAAGGTCAAGCCACAACTGTGGAGAGGAATTACCTGTAATGACTGCAGAAGGGGGAGGCAGAGAGCAGATGAAAAAGAACAAACCTGGGGTCACTGCTTGCACTCTGGGGAGCACCTCCTAAGGCAGGACACCTAAAAAGAGACATGGCATTGCCTGCAGGGACTCCAGCATGCTGAAATAGATGAAAGAAAAGCAAAATATGGACATTTGGGTTGAATCCAACACTCAGCTACGTTCAGTATATATTAGAAAAGAGTTAGATGACTAAGAGACCTGTTTACCAGAGCTTGTTTGCTCCTGCAGAAAACAAAATGTTTCTGGCATTTGCCAGGCTTTATTTAAACGCGTTTAGAGAAATAACAGCTGGTGTGAGTGGGTATTCAGCAAGGAAAACATTGCAAAACGTATCGGAGAGCTACAGCTTCTGCCTGCAAGCCTGTTAGTACAAGGTATTCTGGAAATAAAAACAGCCCCAAAAGCCTGATGAGACTGTCTAGCAATAAATGAGGCGAGCTGTTCTTCTCCAGGAGAGAGCTACATGCACGGCTGGGATTCTGCAGGCGATGCAAGGGTCAGCACTAGCTCTTCAAGCAGCTGGAGGAGCACGAGGCCCGGGCGCCTGGCGCTCTTGCTCCTGCACTCACCTTTCCTGACTCCAATGGCATCTCGGGTGGCACCCTCTGCTCGAATGGTGGCCCTGGGTGTCGATGGGGTGCACAGGGTGCAGGGTCCTTCCTCCCCGCTGCATGAAACGCCCTTTGAGGGGCTCAGTTGCACTCAAGCCAGCACCTTCAATGACCTTGCTCCCAATTGTCATGCAAGATCTTGCAAGATTTGCCATGCAAGAAGTGTCAACGCACACACTTAATATTTGGGGGGGAGCAAGACATACGCTGGCCCTTTTCTTTCTTCTCTGACAGTCACTTCCTATAATAAGCACATTAAATCATGCACTTTCTTCTCTCAAGCCACACTGACAAATGCTTTTCTATGTATAACCTCATAAAATTATAAACCATCTGGATAACTCACTCACAGACACTTGAAACTTTTATTTTTAATAATAGGTATCTTGAATTTATATAAAGCTAAGTGTCTAAAAGAACTTTAGAACCTTATACAGATATATAAATCTTCAGTGAAACCGTTCTAGCTATCCCTGAACTGTCATGTGGGGTTAAATGGAGAGCTCGCTTCTCACCTCTGCTGAAGTCATTGCAAAGATGCTTGTGTAGAGTCCAAAAGAGGCAAAAAAGTATATATTAATGCAGGGGAAGACCAGGAAAATGCAAGACAGTGAATGGAAAACTCACACAGTGCTTGGGTGTCTGCCACAGGTAAGTGTGTTACTCCCACGCCTGTAGCACAGTCCCCATGGGCTGCAGTGCTCTGCACAGGGTGCTGCTTCAGTTGGGTGCTCCAGGTGCTCTCCAAGCAGTTCAGTGGCAGCTTCACACTCGTGAGACTCTCTAGCAGTGTCTTCTATTCTTATTTTCTTATTTTCTTAAACCAGAATATTTTCTTATTCTTATTCTTATTTTCTTAAACCAGAGCTTTACTTTCTTTACCAGAGCAGGAATGCCTGCTTTTATGTCAGGGCAGCATTACTTTCACTCCAAAACAGCCCCAGGTATAAATTTATGGTCACATCTCAAATATTGATTTTGCAAAATGTAATCTACAGGTTGGAGCGGTGACAAGTCAGGTATCACGGAGGCCTGAAAGCCTCCTACAAACCAAGGGAGGGAGCGAGCTGAATGCATTTGTTACTTGCTTTGTTATCACACCTCCTTTCTGCTCTGTTTCTCAGTAAACACATTAAATCAGGCAAACCACATCATCTTCAACACACTGAAGTAATGCAAACTCCTTTTACTCTAAAGGAGCTTGATTCTTCCCTTGCATTATCCCCACCTCTTACCTTAGCTCTCGGTGCAGAGGACAGGACTGTCCTGCAGTTCTGCAGGGCCACCCTGCTCCGTGTCATGAGATTCCCACCTGGAGCTCCGTTCCTCCGTGCACAGCTGCCCGTAAACATAAGTCTGCCAACTTTCCTTCCTGCCAATTTGTCAAAAGGCACATGAAAAAATAATTGGAGAGAAAGCACAAAGATTCTTGAAGTGTATCAAGGCATTTTTCTTCGGTGCTTGACTGGGTAGGTTACAGGACACCACTCTCTCTGGTATTAACAAGACACAACTGCTGCTTTGGCAAAAGAAATATTACTGTATCTCACATGCTAAACTCCTGGGGTTTCCTGTTACTGGCCTTTGATTTAGCAGCAAAGTCAACAAGCAAAAGATCTAGCATTTGCAGTTCAGTCCTTCTGGTTTGTGAGACTGTGGGAACTGTTGTGAGACTTTTACACTGTTGGGCCCCAAAAAACTTTTGCTGTTTGGCTGTTTTGGTTTCAAAATAATAACTAAAAAGCCTTAAAACTCCTTGTTACTTTAAAATATTTTCAAAGTACAGCATTATAACATGCTTTGGTTTGGGCACAAAATACTGGCACAAAACAAACCCCAAACGTTTTTATCAACAAAACTACACTGATTTATACCCACTGAGAATCTGGACTAATGTTGCTTTCAGAAAGATGAAATTACATTAATTCTGAGTCATGACAGCAACACAAACATTTAGTCTGGGCCTTCTCTCACAAGGATTTATGAACCTTCTCATCTGTTTTTTTCCGTCCATTTCTCACTATCATTAATAATCAGAATGGTCCCCAACGTTTTGTGATCTGGGTACAGTAATCAGATGGAAAACTGCTGCAAGGTGCATTTAAACACAAGGCAAGGGACAGTGTGACATAAAGCACAGAAATGGGTAGATTCAAATGATCCTTGCCTTTGACACACAATATATTACCTTTCAGCTGGCTCCTCTGCAAAGCAAAACTTGGGGTGGACGTGGGAAAGATTTCTCACCTATTGAATAGGCCACCAACCTGCATATTATATAAAATGTCATTTCTCTTTTTTTCTCTTGATGATTTGAAGTTTCATGCTAGTGCTGCTGAATCCAATTCATTTAAAATGCATCCTTACATAAACTCATTTGTTTTGCCTGAGGAACTATACAGATGACAAGAAAGGTACCTTCAGTTTTTGACCATGGAATATATTGCAGGTTAAGGGATAAGGTAGTTATCATAACATATTCTATAGGAAGTTATGGGTTTTTTCCCTTTTACTTAGGAATTCTGCACTACATTCAACTAATCATCTTCACTGGCTGTGTATTATTTTAGCAACAGAGACAATATTGCTCTATGTGGATTCTTTTGGGGACAAAATAATTGCTCTGTGCCTGTATCTAGAGTTATGGGATCAGATCCAGAACACCTGGATAATCCAATTTGGGCACTGCTGAGTTTTATGCAGGTTGCTGCCTCTCCCAGTACAGGCTCGTGCTGTCACTGGAAGGGAAAAGCAGGGGAGCAGCATGACCTGTGACACGTAAGGCCCAACAGTTTTCAGATGGTTGTTGGTCCACCAGCATATCCAACCTAACAAGCTCCACTTTGGGAGCTGCCCCTCTGCCTACCACAGTGAAAACTGCTTATACTTGATGAAAATTTCTTCCAAATCCAAGTCACTGGCTGTCAATTAGCACCAGAGAAACTTAACATTTAATATGAGGTGGTCTTGTTTCAAATTTATGAGATGTTGGCCATATGTTGCTTGATTATTGGCTTTTGAATAACAAAACTGATGTTCCCCAGTACAAGCCAACCTTCAACTACTTCAGACTAAGAAACAAGAACCTGCCTTTGATTTCTTCTTGCGTGCTTGGAGTTTTGCTATGTTCAGTCATCAGAAAGTTCCTGCAGTACCAAGGAGTCTCTTCTGCTGAGCACAGGAAAAGCTTTGCACCTGCATAATAAAGGATAACAAGAAAGATACACTAGGAAAGCTGGCAGTGTAGCCTAGATGTTAACTGTTTCCTACTAAAATCAGAGTCCATCTTGCAAAATCGCTTGAGGGTTACATTGGGGTGCCCTTGTAAGCCTTGATTCAAAGGTAAATGTAATTAGAACCACGAGAGCAAGTGGCTTGACACGTGCTCCTGATTTTGGTGCACTTACCTCCACGGTGGCCTTTCAGCTTCATCCTGATCAGCTCAATTTGCTCACTCCAGAACAGGGAGCTCACTCCAGAACCCTCCTCCTTCAGAGAAGGAGAGGCCCAGAAAGCTGTCATAACATGTAACACTTGGCAGGACTGTTATCCGTACATTTTCAAAGGCTTGGCTTTTGGTGTAACTTCTCAGGCAGTATCTAAAACTTTGAAAAATATTGCAATATTTATCTATTATTTGTTTTAATATTTAAAAATGGTCTTATTTTCTCCATTTGCTATCAAAAATGGAAATGAATATTCAATAGATTCAATCACATTTTTAATGAAATACATTTGGGGGCAGGACACTGAGAGGATGCACAGTGACAGGACAAGAGGCAATAGGGTGATCCAAAACAGAGTAAATTCCAGTCAAATAGAACTGGAACACAGCAAATTACAGTTAAATAGAAGTTTTTTTATTATTATTTAAAAGTTAGTCAAATATTGGAATGGATTGTCCAAGAGGTCAAGGAATCTCAGTCCCTAAAGATACTCCAAATTTGACAGTTCAGCTCACAGAACAGTCTGATCTAATTCGACCTGCTTTGACAGGGAGGTTGGACTAGATGACCTTCAGCAACCTGTTCCCAACTAAATTACCTTGTGATTCTATATTATATTTTCTGACTAATATCTTAAAATATTGCCGAGATGTTTTCAACCTATTGTTTCAAAGATAAATGATATACCCTAGATGACATTTTAATAATCAAATACATTATCAGGCAAGAAATGAAAATAAATGCTTTCTGACTGATTAAGCTGTGTATTATCTTGTATACACACAATAACTTTTCCAAGGTCCTAAACAATTCAAAGTGAAAAAAGTCAGTGAGGACTACGAAAGTGCTTTAGTTACTGAGTATCTCTGTAAATGCTGCTTAATATGTAGCTTGTTTCTTACTTATTTTATTCTTTTTTTTTCTATTTTTTAAATTAAAATGGTACACAATATTTTGACAATTAAAAGATCAAATATATTGAAATTATCATTTTTTTAACTGCAAAACAGAATTAGAACAGGTTAGAAAGGTTTGTTGCCCATTCAGTTTAAGGAGTTGTAGTTTAAATAAATAACACGAAAACTTCTTTTGGGGCTTTATGAAGGGTCAACTGATTCAATAAAATCCTTGCAGATGAACTAGATAAGGCCCTGGAGTGGATGGATTAGCTACAAACCTGAATTTTCTGCTGTGCATCTATTTGCATTTAGCATCTGGGACTGAAGGGACTTTGAGAATTTGAGAGCTCCATCCACAGACAGCTTCGTACTGTGAAGGCTGGAGAGGACACTCCAAAGACTGGAAACTGGAACATCGAGATCACACTCTGCTCCCACTTGGCTTCAGGGAATTAAAATCCAAACTTTGCCTAAAATGCTTAGGCAAGAACTGTGGAGTCTTTATGGACATCGGGGGAAGACCTTCTATTACCTCCCTCTAAACTGTTGTGTTTATTTTGCCTACACAAGACTAATAAATTCCAGAGGGAATAATTACCGTTGCTTTAACCTGAAATTCAGGAACAGCAGATGTTTACTTCCAACTCTTTTATGGTTATTATTGCCCAAGTTTAAAGTGAAATCTTGATGAGAACACTTTTAATTAATACATTACTGTATGTGTACACTAACCAGACGCTGCCTCCTGCATTTAGCAAAATTGAGTTTTAAATGAATAATAAATATTGCAGATTATATTGTTTTGATTCTCATGCAGGTGACAACAGCCTAAAATCTTTGACTTTTCTGGAGATATTTAACAGCTCTTTGAGGTTGAATAGATAGCTGGTTTCCTGTGGCTAATTACTTTACACCTACCCAGCCAGAGAAAATTCTAGTTAAAATCCAAGATGCTGTTGTACCCTGCAAGTGCACTCCACAAATCGCCATATACCAGTATCACAGAAAACCTGATTTCACTAAAAAATGAGGGGCACTTTTGCAAAGGGGATTATTTTTTACCTCAATTACTTCTCAAAAATGCTTCAGTTGGAAATATTGGCTTCTGTCTAGTCCAAAAAGGAAAGTTTTAGAACAACAGCGTGCACCTTCAGAGCTGCTGAAGAAATGTTGGGGGTCTTGCTCTGGACACATGCACCAGCTCCTCACTCGTGTTGCTTGCTCAGGTGCCACCTCGTTGATGTTGGGACTGGGCTTCTTGGGTCAGCTTTTTGTTGCTGGAAATAGGCAGAAGATGCTCTGACCTTTTGGCTGCTTTCTGATTGACCTGGGTCCTATCAACCCTTCCATCTCACGGCCAGCAGGACTGACTGGAGTGTGAAGCACAGGACAGAGAAGCCTCTTCCGTATCTGTCTCAGCAGGAAACGCTGGAGGCCTCACAAAACCATATGCAGATTTTATCTGCCACACTTCTCAATCCCTCCATCTTCTTTACTCATTTCCCTACTTCTCACTTCTTTCTCATTCTAGCTGAGCCATTGATTGTTTTCATCTACAATATTCTGTTTCTTTCCCAGCTGTTCCCTAGTTCCTCTACTGCAGTTTTGGGCAGAGTTTCTTTTGCCATGCCTCCAAAGACCTCCTCACATCCACAACCTATCTATCAGCCTTCCGTAATTCCAGCTTCTTCTGGGATTCCTAAGCTAACATTGCTGGAAAATGTTTGTTCCCTAGCTAACATCAACTCTTTAGGCCTGTAATTCACTTATTTTAATCCCATTCTTTCCTAATCCACTTCTTGCTACCTTTCATATAAATTATTTCAAGAATTATCCAGAGTATATGAAGTATTTTGATAACATCCTATTAATTAGCAAGTACTACAGATAATAGGCAGTACACTGGCATCTCATTTCAAATTGTGGGTGATGTGTCAGACTAAAAACAATGTTTGGAAGAAAGAATAAACTAGGAGATAAATTTTAACAAATAGTGAAAGGTGCTGTTTGGCTTTTTGAAATCTTAATTTATGGCAAAAAATATAGCACTTTTCAGATTTGCCAAAACTTCAGGTTCCATTTTTAGTACTTCACGAAAAGGGTTACACCAGAATAAATGGCTGTGAACAGTGTGCTTGCATCGCTGCAATAACTGTGAGAGCAGCTACATTTGTGCTCTTTCAGGTTATTTTAGAGAAATGGGGTAACAGGGACAGAAAGTCCAAAAATAAAAACTGCTGAAGACCTTAACATTCTCGCAGGATATAAACAATATCTGCTGTACAGATGGGGTACTGGTTACGTCCAAAATTGCTCTTTTCATGAACTTAATTGTAAAATATAATTCAGTACAGAACATACTGAATTACAAAATTCAGTATGTTCATTAGACAGTGTAAATCATACATAAAAAAGTAACAGGACAGGTACTTAGAGCAGAAACGAGCATTAACAATTTTGGTTAGGGCAGTCTTACAATATATGCTATTCAAATTACACAACTATAAAACTGATGTTACCACAGATGGTTGTTTTGTCTGTATAAATATTTGAGTTTTTCTGTACAGATGTGCGGTATGTTTTACAGCTATCTGCAGATTCAAAGCCACTTTTGAAAAGGCTTTCTATCAGTAACGTTTTAACAAACAGAAAAGGTACAGAAAAGGTCAGCAAGAATACTTACAATTATGAAACATCTTCTACATGGAGATTAACTGAGTGAAGTCCTCAGAAGACAGGGATATAAAGGGATATAAAATAATGAATAGAGAATGGCTGTTCACAGTAATTTTTGACACAAAACCTATTAATTGAAACGAACATACAGCAGTTCAACCACGAACACAAGGAAGTGGCTCTCCACAGAAAATGTAATTAAGTCGTGGTACTCCTTGCTGCAGTATGCTGATAAAACCTTACAGGAGCTTAAAAACAAGCTAGACAATTCAGAAGAGAAATCTACTGAGAGCTCTTAAGTATTTAAAGGCAAAATCCAAGAAGCACCTGATTAACAGATCAATGCAGGTTGGCAGATTTTGAGGGGAAGTAACACCATATGCACACAATTTGTAGACATAAACATAGTGTAAATGGATGCTGCAAAACACAAAGGCTTTCAGACAGAGTCAATTTATAGTCCTGCAGCACTTCCATGAAGTGGACACATGGCAGTGTTTATCTAAATATGGAAAATACTCCATTTAAATTCAGATAGGCTCATGACCTTGCGTTTGCAATGCACCTGTGAGGTAAAATACTAAAGTCCATTGCCAAACATACTTGACACTGTCTTGATTTCCCATGAGAAACTATGCAAAAGTATAAATTTTACAGTTTCATTATAAAGTGCAAGCCTACGATGACATTTTAAAAAATATCTTCTATTCATTTACTTTCATCTAGCTACTTTCTACGTACACTTAACAAATAAAACTGTCTATTGACAGAATTCAGTGGCTGCAGTTATTTGAGGCTATTGTAAGAGAGCAAATATTAAGCACGCCCAAATGAAATACTCACCTGTTTGAGTCGGCAAGAATCTTGCATTTATTTCAGTGCCATTTATTGGTATGTCTCTTGCTGGTATTAGCTGCTTACAGGGCACAGCAATATCCAGGTCATATGCTTACCTGTTCTGATTGTATTTTGATTCACTGTTGTACACAACAGTATGTGATGTAGATGCCATAAAAATGACAATTTATTCATTTATGAACATCCAACATTTACCTGCCATCCCCAATTTTTTTATATCCTTGGACCACTTGGATATGTGTTACATTTCAGTGACTGACTTTCTTGCTCTCTCTGTCACAAATTTGGGATAACCGGTCTATTGGGGCTCATCTCTGTGCAGAAACAAAACCACCTGATTTTGACCACTTACTAGCAGACTTTTATAAACAATTATTCTTAAAACTGCAAACTGCAGCTATTCATAATGGTGTGTAAGCCCATTTCAAAGGCTTGTGAGACTGAATAGATCTTCTAAAGGTCTGGCAAGCTACAAATTGAAGCACACAAACTTCACTGATTAAAGGGGAGGCAAGAGCAAGTATTTTACCCTGTTAGGAACAGGGTTGCAATCCAGTGTCAAATAGCTTTATAGAACTTGGTAGAATATGATTTAATTCATTCTCTGGAACAGGGTAAAATTTAAACACAAAGCACTGAATACTTTATTTATTTATTTATTTTTAAATAAAACATGTGATGTTTTACTTTTATAGTTCTCACATACCTCCGATAAAATACGTTCTCACTTCAGACAGGTGCTGAAATCATTCCTGCTGAAATGAAAGTCATCCTCTTCCTATCCAAAAGCTACAGGAGAAAATCTCTGCTGGAATCTCTTTGCCAGAAACGTGTGCCACTGATGCATATGGATTTGCTTTTGGAAGCAGATGATAAAACTCTTCAATGCTGGCTTGCCACACCAGGTTATGCTGGAAGAAAAAGAAAGAAGTCAACTCGAGTAAGTCAGCCTCTATGTTCCAGCTGTTTCATTTCTGCTGGAGTCTAATAACAGGAGATCTCATTGATGATAGCACAGCAAGAACTATTTAGGAAAAGGGAAAGCTGCGTCTAGAATAAGCTTGGCCAGAGCCCCTGGGGTTGGAAGCTTCTTCTGCTTCTTCTTTCAAAAGGTCTTTGCCTTCTACCATAGACCTCAACCTCAAAACCACTTTCTTTCAGACAAAGGGTGGCTGCTTTGCAAAGGGAAGAGGGCTTCGGTTAAACAGGATTGTACTGCAAGGAACCACTGCCAGAGATCCCTGACTGAGGGAGGCTGGAGCAAGCACAGGGCTCAACTGAAAAGTCAGACAGGTCTGAACTGTGCTCGTCTCCAACTGCTGAATTTCCTTGGTAAGGCTCTAAATGAGCCTAAACTAATATAACCTCGAGATTAATGAAGCTATTTTGTTAATTCCACGTTCCTTTCACATATATTTTAATCGATTTTTGAACAAAAACAACAGCTGTCTCCTTCTACAATTGGCCTATATGCATTTTAGTTTATATGGCAAATAGAGAACTAATGAGGACAGAAGACAGGTGGGGCTTCAGAAAACTACTCTCAGACCCAGACATTAAAATACACTACTTGTAAGCTGCTAATGGAATTATGCATCTGTCCAGAAGCCTCTCTTTTCATTTTCCTTATTACTCTGCTCCCTCCCACTACTTTAAAGACTCTATCACCGGGAAAGGGAGAAATTAAAGATCCTATTTACTGTGACTCTGAAAAGAAACATTATAGCTAATGGTTAACCATGATTCCCAAATTAACTGGTGCCATTCTCCTTACCGCAGAGCAGCTAGTAAGGAAGATGTTTGAACATCCTGCCAAACTCTTCACATTTTTAATTACAACAGTAAGTTTTTCCCCAGGTTCCTCTCCAAAGCAACCAAAAAAGCCCAAAGCAAAAGCAATCTCCCCGCAAACAAGTAAAGTAAGAACAAAAAGAAAGTCAGGGAAAATACTAATGCCAGGAAGATCTTGACAATTTGGGAGGCAATGGGCCCGGCACTAACAGTTGGCCTTTCAAAAGAAACCCCTGGATACTCTAGATCTTGATGCTTCCTCTGGAAAAGAAATGATCTTTGCCCAAGTTTTTCACTTTTCTAGAATTTAGGCTTTCAAATTTGAATCTCATTATTTCCACCGAATAGAAAACAATAATCAAGTATAGAAGATGAATGTTTATCTGATAAAAAAAGGAATCTAGGGATAAAACGTCACAAATATTTTTTCAGTGGTGACCATGAATTAAACTATGATACCTCCTCCACCTTTCTGTACTTTGGGTTAGCAGGAGGACTCTGCAGGTAGGCAAGGCACCAAAGCCAACGTGTTCTTCCTCACTCCATCACACCAACGTTCACTAAGAAAACACCTTAGTATGGAATAAAACTTTTATTTAACTTCTGTCCCTTTGGAGACAACCGGCATAAAAATGTGGAAATGTCATATGTAGTTGCATTTCTAGGATTAAGACATGAATTAAGATGTTGCAGGTGCTTTTTCCTTTTTATCTTTTCACCAGACATCCCTAAGACTGCCAAGTACAGCCGATTCAGTTCTGTTCTGCCTTTTCCACTCTCCTTGAGCACCAGTACATGCCTGTCACATGGGGAGCAGCAGGGGAAAAGATGTGCCCTTACTGCAGGTTGTAGAGCCCGTTCACTTAGGGGGAAACAAGAACTCAATTCCCCTTGGAAGAGAGAGAGTCGGGATCCAGAGCGATGGATATGGCACCCATGTCACTTTGTCCTTTGTCCCTTCCGAGCCCGACGGCGCCCGTAGCTGCTCACAGCTCCGTTTCATGCGAGGTACAAAGTCATCCTTGGCAGTTTGAGAAGTCTCCTCCTCAGCTGAAACTGGCCATACACACAGGGTGAATGGCCACTGATGCCCAGTTTAAAGTACCTTTCCAATCCATTTTACAGCACCTTGACAGCAGCAAGATGCCTTTCACTTTATGACAGTGTCAACTGCAAAACAGCTTCAGCTTACAAATAAAACCAACTAGGAAGTGGTTCTTCTTTTTCTTGGTCTTGCCTTATCAGATTATCCCTGGAGTCAAATCACTGTGTACTTGTCCTCCAAGAAAAGAAGAAAACCATTACTGATTAATTATGTCAAACTTGCAGGAAATAAGCAATTAGATCTTGCACACAGGGCAAAGAAAATCAATACTAGTCAACTTTCTACAACAATTAATGTCTGGAAGACAGGAGTACTGACAGGTGAGACTAATCTGGAGCTGCCATACCAGAAATGCTTAATGGAACAATAAGGCAGAGGGCTTCTTATAGAGATAGCCTAAAAGGAACAGCAACAACAAGCTGCAACAAAAGATATATAGCCAGACAAGGTAAAAGAGATCATTAAAAAACTTGAGGAAAATGATAGCATAGAATT
>JAVCKT010096901.1:0-12377 GCA_032273925.1 Rhynchotus rufescens | reverse complement strand
TATATAAATCATTTTAACTAACCTAAAATTGCCTCAGTTTTACTTGATATATTCCTGTATGCATAACTATCACTGGCTCATTAATCACTCCCCTTCCCTCTCAAATCTTACATAAGAAATGATTAACTGCTCATCACCACTGATATTTTGACTGAAAGTCATAAAGCAGCAGAATCGCCTTCATTTCAAACAGATGCTTCTCTATCTCATGGTCTGCACTGCATCCAGTATAACCAGAGCTTCTGTATTTTAACTTCAGCATCAGAAATTATCCCTTGTTTTACAAAAATGATTTGTACGTGCACAGGAAAATATCCCATCTAAGCCAGGCAAGAAGAGTATCTGACTCTGAAAAGCCCCTCTACACTCCCAGGTTCACCAGGTGCTTTGGGAGATGTTAGAAGCTGCTGTTACAACCAAGTACTGCAGTGCACTTAATTAAAACAGCTCTGTTCCACATAAAAACAAAGGTAAGTGTGATTCCCTTGCACATCCTCTCTTTCCATTCAGAGCAGGTCATTTGCTCTGCAGGAAATGCAGACTGCAGGAACTTGCAGCTTGCAGGAAAACAGCAGCTAAGAGTTTCTGAATACCTGCCTCAATTGTATTCCTAAAGAGAAGGTGACGGAAGGCAGAGGAATGGCAGAGCACTGAAACAATCACCAGCAGAGCAGGGCAGAGGCCCCTGGAATACTTCCCTGGTTATGCATCAACCCAAGCACTCACTCCTTTCAGTTACCCTCCCAAACTCATGTAGAGTCTGCACCACTTGGAAAGATCCACTTGGACACTTGCATTCTAAGCCCATCCAACATGGAGTTAGAGCAATAACCAATTACAATTTATTACAATTCACAGTGAGATCCCTCCATCTGAAGAAGTACCCTAAGTTTCATCATGATGTTTCATCCACTGAACATTTGGAGTCACAGAGCAAACCTAAAACCTTTCCAATTCATAGTCCATTATGTTAACAACAGATTTGGCTTAAGAGATCTACGATAAGATGCAGACATTTTCTCTTAAGTTGAAGCAAACACAAATTTAATACTAACCCCATGAATTTATCCTCTCCAATTTATTTTTCTAGCTTTCTAGCTGAATTTCTAGCTGATTTCTAGCTGAATGATGCTCAGCAAGAGCTGAGAAGGTGTCCAACCAAACGCCTTCAAGTAACAAAATAAAATTAAACAACCTAAACCTGCACACAAATAGCATATAAACATGTAGCTTCATCGAGAATGATTTTCATCAGGACTCATTAACTGTGATTAAAGAAAAACAAAACTGCTGGCAAGCTACCTAACCCTCTACTTAAGATCCTGAGAGAGTATTTTCAAACATCATTCTTGTAATCAGGGTGCTTGTGAGAAAGTCCTGGAATGCTGACAGTTCTCGGGACGTGCACGTGCCCTGCGAGGTGGTGTAGGGGCAGGAGGGCCCGGGCGAGGGCCTTCCCCTTAGACCCCAAAGCTCTGGCTTTGCAGCACACACATGACCCATAAATCTCAACACTCCCTCTCACACGGTTTCTGGGTAAAAATCCTCCTGCTGCCTTGAGTCCCTGCGAGGACTCACAAGCGGGTGGCCCCAAAGGTAACCCAGCCTGTTGTGGCTATCCCGGCTGCTGGCCACGGGTGTCAAACCCGGCCAAACAGTCTCCTCGCAGCTCATTCTGTGACCTCCCTGGGAAGCCCCTGGCGCACCCTGCACCATCTCACACATGGTACAAAGGCACCCAAGGGTGGCTGCTCACACAGCAAGAAGAAAATGCTCCTCGGAGCCTCGAGAGGCAGACTGCATTTTAACAGCATGTGCTTCGATGACAACGGGTACCTCTGCAACCTGCAGGCTGTACAAACTGATGCAGATGGGCTACCGGGCTGCCAGAACTGCCTTTTTTTTTAAAATAAAACCTTTGAAGTGTTGCCTATATCCTGAATGCAGGAGGCCTGAAGGAACCTCCAAAAAAACTACCTCAAAGGCTGATACCTCAAGGAGAAGTGGAACAGAGAACTCATTTGAAAGACAGATTTCTGTTTCCAGAAAACGCTGCTAGTGGTCCCTCCTCAGGCACACTGCATGGAGGTGATCCCTGTCAACGGCCCAAGCACTTCCCATCCTTTTCCAAGCAACCACTGCCAAGGACTTTCCTTGCAAAGCTACCATAATATCAAATACCTAACACTTCCACAGGGGTGGAAGATAACATTTCTTAAATCTGTACTCCACACAGGATCTCTGTGGGGAAAATACAACCTGAGTGCCTCAAAAGCTCCAGGATGGAGTTTGAAGGAGTAGGAAAAGACGCAGAACTTTCTTTCTGCTAAGGGCAACGAGCAGAAAGAAGGGTGAAGCAGGGCCTGGAGGGGCAGGGCCCGTGTTCACCGACGCAACGGACGGGCACTTGCAGAGAAGGTGCCACCGGCAACATCGGCCTTCATCAGGGACAGGAGTTCTCCGAAGGGTGAACGATTGGTTCTTCTTTCTGACCCCGATGATCATGCTACTGTCTGAGCATAAATTCTGTGCCAGCCCACTGAGGCAGGAACGTCCTCCACAAAGATTCACCAACTTCAGTAGCAAAAAACTCGGCAAGACCTCCCTGCCCCTCGGAGCCTACGAGCCAGGACAATGGAAGGTTTCCGGAGAGAGGTGGGAAACCAACACGGGATGTAGCCGAGTAATTCCATAAAGGAGAACGGCCACAGCAGGCAGAATGGGCAAATCCCAGGCATCAGTCTGCATTCTGCCTGCTATTCCAAAGGCCTATGCAAGGAGTAACATACTCCTTTGCAAAGGAGCTCCCCCTTTGCAGGGGAGCATTCATCCATCATGCTGCAGGACAGGAATTTGGCTCTCCTAAAACTGAGGAACGGCTCTTGACAGCGCAGGTGAGAATTCTTCTAGTTCCAAATCTCAGGTTACAGGAAAAATCAGATTAGAACAGGATCTGAAGCACGAATATCCCTGGAATGGCTGAGTGAAGAAAGAGAGAATAGGGAGATATAGTAGGAACCTAGTATTGCTGTTTAATACAAACAGAGGAGAAGAGTAAAAAAGTGAAAAAGGGGAAACCGCTGAATGGCTTCAGCTGCCTTGCCCCAGCGTGGCAGCTAAACTCTTTCCTGGGTGAATCTAGATCAGCACTGGCTGGATACAAACCCTGAGGTGAACGTAGTTAATTTAGTCTTAATTCTGTGGGCAAAGCAAACACTGGAGGGCTCGGCACTGCCTAGAGGGGACTGGCTGCAGGAGCCAAGCTCCACACCAGTCTGGCAGGCGGCAGGAGAAGGGCAGAGCAGACAACAGCTCTGCACAGTCCGGAGCGCAGCAGTACAGTGGGATTATGTTTCGTTCCTTTCCATTCTGTAGCAATAGTTTGGGCTGCTTATTGGCTCCCAAGCTGGAGGGAGCCACCAGGGCCAGACCAGAAGTGCCCTATCTGCCCAGGATCCAGCTGCACAGCTCTGACAAGTCCCGTCTGACAAGCCCCCATTCACAGCTGCAAAGCCCCGAAGCTCCACTGACCTCACGCAGGTGAGCGGGCTTGTGTGTGCAGTGCCACGCACACAGGTGGCACAGGACAGGGGGATGCAGAGTGGCTTCTTGGAACAGGACTGGGAATTACATCCAAAAACATTCACAGTAAGCCAGAAAGTTTGTAGTCAAAGAGTATCACTGCCCTCACAGGGAATCACACCAATCACACCGTGCTGCTCTTCCATCAGGCTGCTGGGCAAGCACCTTCTCTGGCAACGGGCAGGCACTGCAGCAAAGAGAGCCAGAGCAGAACGGGACCAGGGCTACGGTGGAGCCCAGAGCAGAGGGGCAGCCCTCACCATCACCCCACCAGGCTCCTGCAAAGCCCTAACCAGAAAGCAGATGCCAACCCACAGGGTGTGCACCACCCTGTATTCACATGGCAGCTTGCTAAGGCTAACTTAAAGGGAAAAGAAAGTTACATAATTATATGCCTAATTATATAATTACAATAATTAGATATATAGCACAAGTAATTCTCCTATGCACAGTTGAAATAGCAAGGCTATCAGCACTTACTTTCATTCCTGAAGTTTTACAATGTTTACAAATCAGTGCAGGGGCAAGAGAGAGATGCAGCCTTTCCTCAGCACCCAGCACCACCCGCCTTCCTCAGGCAGACAGGCAGGGCTCACCTGTCCCCAACTACCTGCGCTTGTTAGAGCTTCTGGATGCGGAATTTGAATGAGTCCAAGTGAGGACAAACCAAAAAGAAGCGTGAGAAAGAGGAAGATGCTCCCAGAACAATCAAGAACAAGTGAGGAAGACCATCTGTACAACGAGAGGAAAAGACTTTAACATGGCAAAAATTAGCAAGGTCAGAGCTACAGTCCTCAAAAGCTCAGCCTTAAGTTTTAGCATGAAGTAACCTCAAATGCCTTGTCTTCATTGTGTGGGTTCTGTCCCTGAATTTCAGAGAAGTAGGTACAGGTACAGGCTGGCCAGGCTGAAGCAAAAGCAATTTTATAATTCATTCAAAAAGCAAGGGGATTTGTAGGAATGCAGGGGGGAAGGAGGAAATGAAGGACTCCTCTAGGTATTTCTTTAACGTGAGTAAGTATACAGGGGAGATGTTTTGAAAACCCAGATGGAATTCTAACTTGTAAAGACGTTCACATTAGGCAGTATTTTAAATATTATAAAAAGGAAAGAAAAAAAATCAAGCAGAAGTAGAAAAAAATGTTTTTTTTTTCGCCTGGTATCAAGTCTTTCAAAAAAGTATAAACTTTGTCTAAAAATTTCATGAGAATAAAATTTGACTTCTTGGTCAATTTTAACCCATTAACCTATATCTCCTCACTTCATAAACACAGGCTCTTTATTAGCTTTGCACTTCTATATCATAAAAGAAAAGACCTTTGAACCCAGTAGAAGAACTAGGGGAGCAAAGTACTCCCTCCACTAGCAACTTCTGCTAACTAAAACGTAGCCAAAAACCCTCCATAGCTCCTAAAGGATTCTAAACTTTCTGCATAATGTTCTCTCTTACTTCCTCCACTCTGTAATTTCACTATGTGACTGTCAACATTGCTGTAAACTCTATTAATTACATTTATACTACACTTCTATTAATACAAAAATTCATCTAGGAAAAAAAACAGAAAAAAATGTACAGTGAGTAAATCCTGATATAAGACTGAAGCAATTACTTTGACTGTACAAAGATGCACCAACAGTAACACAAGATGTTACCAGGAAGACTTTCTAAGTGCATATTAGTCAGAGTATGGAGCTACCTGAGCTCCATTTTTCACTTCTCTATTTCAGCTCGAGAAATAAACAGAATCACGTCTTTATCCAGAGCAGAAACGGCTAACGCTTAATAACCAAGAGCATTATTTACTGCTGCAAGGGGACAGGGCCTTGGTTCTTAGCACCTCTCCTGACTGGAGTTACCAAACACGGTAAAACCAAACTTGGAGTTACCACGACTTCCTAAAATTGGGAACTCCATTTTATCTCTATGGTTTTATATAACAGGTGCTCATCACCTAAGAAAACACAGAGCTCCTTATCCAGAGGTGCCAACAGCTATTTCCTCCTTAGCAACTTTCACAATCAGAACAGAAGCGAAGCCAAACAACCACGTGGATGCCAGAACTTCAAGTCTTATCCTGAACTTCAACAGTGACGACCATGGCTAAAGTGGTCATAATTTTCAGTCAACAATATCCGGTCAAACAAACAAACAAACAAACAAAAATCCTTTAAATTACAGTTTCTCCAATAAACGCTCATCACAGATAACAAAACAAAATATATATCTTTGTAGGTGCCAAAATATATATTTTTGTAGGTGCCAATCAACTATAAAACAACTATTTTATTGCAGAGATTCCTTTCAAGCAAGCAAATATACTGCAACAATTTTATTAGATCTCTTACTCATCAATAAAAATAATCATTTGCTTAATCCCATAAAAGACTTGAAATTGGTGGATAACATACAAAAAAAAAAGACATAGAATAAAATATTAGTATGTACATACATTACCTTAGCATTCTCAAGCAGAGTCTCATCTCTGCCTAAGCCAGGTCCTATGACAACTGAGTGCAGTCGTGGTAGCCATTTTTCCACCTCATGGACAGCGTTGGGACTATCACTAAATAGGATTAAAGAAATAAAAAGAAAGATAAGTTCAAAACCAAAGTTCCAGGTCAAAACCAGAAAGAGATATCAGATTTTCAGTGCCAAGCAACTTTATCTTCCAAATTACCAAAAATTTGTAGTCTTGGAAATACGAAATGTTTGTCCAAATAGTTAAACTGCAACAGTCCTTAGCAGAAACCACATGAAAGTGGGGAAATGTTTACAAGTATCTGCTACGGCTGTTACTAACCCAACACACACAAACAAGCAAGCCCAAAACCAGCAGCTGCTCCAATCCCACACAGCTCTCTGAGGGATCTCGCTGCAGAGATGACAGCTTTCCTAGAAAAAGATCCACCGCCTCTCAGGCATGAGCTGCAGTTTGCTGAAATGATGCAATATTTACTGCTCCGCAGGGTGAAATGATCGATCTCCTCACATACTCTGTTTGTCACTTGCTTCACCAGCATTTGTTGTAGCTGAATTACAGCCAACTTGTCCCCATTCCCCCAAGGGCACTGGGGGAATCAAGCCACTCAGCAAGGGTATTTGCTGGCTGCAAGGCTTAAGCTTCCCGTAGCATTTATGTTTCGTCCACAGCGAGACAAAGACCCAGAAAATTCGCTGTCAAAAACGACTGCTCCAATACAGTGTTCAGCAACTGATTCCAATGGTTTGTTTAGTTCTGACTGGTGCTGTTGTCCAAGTAAGTTGGAATATTTGTTACTACAACGTTACTAAATCCCTACTGGCAGCATGGACGGCAGGGATCCCCTCCCCTCCCCGACACGGTGTCCCCTCCCCAACACAGTGGTTGGTAATAGCTGAACATTTAAATAAAGTTTGGGAGGGAAAGAGCCCCCCCAATCCCTGAGCAAAGCGGCACTGTACAGCGCTATTACTGAGCCCTCGGGTCCTCCAACAAAGCTTTGTTATTCCAGGGAAAAGCCTCCAGGGGCTTTTCATAAGCAGCAGCTGTAAGGTTGGGCCCCGGCAGCGGGGAGCAAGTGCCTCGCTCGGCTCTGGCAGGATCAGCGAATTCCACTGGGATTCCTGGGAGCGCGAGGCCGGCGCCAGGAGTGTTTGCAGCTGCCCTGCAGCCCGCGGCTCAGCCCAGGATCAGGCTCCGCTCAAGCAGCGGGACCCCCCTGCTCCACAGGGCCTCTGAGCCGGGGGAAGCGGCAGCGCCCCGGGAGGCACCGCTTTGTTCCTTCGCGGCTCCTTCGAGACGTAGATACGGGCCGGCAACAAAAATGTTTCAAGAAATATCGAAAGCATCATTAAAATCTAGTAGGTTAAGCACGTGAAAAATGCCCATGAGAAAAAATCTCCTGAAATATCCCCGTTTCTGAACACTCATGTTCACACATTGAAACAGATTCTAGCTGGAGAACAGGACAGACGACCTACAGCAACGCTCTGCTCTTTGACTTTTGGCACCAGGAGCCAAATACACTAAATAAGTGAGTGCTACTTTAAACACAAGCGAAGAGCAGAGCCAAGCTAGGACCGTAATTTTCTCCACTGTTTTTCAAATAGCTCATGAAAATAATCTCAGAGCCGCAAGCTTATTAATTTATTTATATTCAAACCTGAGGTAAGGTAATTTTGTCCCCAGCCCAAATGGTAACGAGCACTCTTCCAAACAGAGCCACCTCTGGGAAACGAAGGGCCAAACGTGCAGTCGCTCCTGCTCCCTCTGCCTCCGGTGACACTGAAAGCCTAGAGGGAGATTCTCATCTTCAAAGTGTTGTCCCAGCACGATGTTTCACACGACTCACAGCATCACAGGATGGCTGAGGTTGGCAGGGACCTCTAGAGACCATCTAGTCCAACTGCCCTGCTCCAGCAGGGACACCTACAGCACGTGGCTCCTTCACAATTTCACATCAGGAAGCGACCCAAGGCACACAGAGGAACAAGAGATTTAAAAACACGATCAGACTGCAAAATCAGCGCTAAAACTAAGCTGAAAAATAACCGATGGGAATTTCATCTTTTATTAGGCAGAAATAAGGGCTATGTCAGAGCAGCATCACGGCAGCCTCCCTCTGGGATACCTGCCGTGCAGCACCGCGGGGTGATGCCGACCAGGGCACTCCCCTGTCCCTGCAGCAGTTCCGAACACTGAAGGGCTATCACAGTCTCATGCACTGACATTAATCAGCAGTATTTTTAAGCTGATAAAGTAAAAATGACCAATATGTAACCTTCTGCAGGAAAACAAATGAGTAGGACCTTGAAGGGCTCTCACCATGACACAGAGTGAAAGGCAGGACCTTTTCTGGCTCTTCATATTCATAGCTACGAAAATAACCTGAACACATCTAGAATATTCTCAGTTCACAATATTCTCTGAACTGCTACATCTTAATCTTGCTAAATACATGCCTGCCATCAAAACTATCACTATAGTTTCTTATAGAACTATAAGAAAGTACTTGAGAGAGGTATGAAATACGAAGACGACACTCCCTTCATCAGAAGAGATGCAGCGTTCAGCTTGTCATGGAAAGCAGGATCACGGAAGCCAGAATGACTCCTATCTCTACAGATGCAGAGCCACGCGATAAGCAACACGGCTTCTTTTCCAAAAGGGAAATCTCCAACGCGAGATCCCTACATCTCAAGAGTAGAGCTAATATTAACTTAAAAAGGAGTCACAGAGTTCTTGCAAGGTCAAGAGAAAAAAAAAATCCACTTCTGAAGAGAGAAGTGGACTGATTAAATAAAGATCAGGAATTTCCCAAAGTAAAGGCAAGATTTTTTTTGAAGGGGCTGAGGCTAGAGATGGGAAAACATCTACCTACTGTGAAAAGGAAACTCTGCACCACGAACACGTACAATGGGAATAATTTGGGAAGCTGCACCCAAGCAGCAGTGGAGAACGGACTGCAGACCATTGTGCAAACGTGGACAATAAAAGATGCTGGTGACGAATCGCAGTGGCAGATTTGCAGGCAACGAGCAGATGTGCAAATATCTGCTTAGCTCCCAGTTAACCACTAAGATCTGTCACGGGAAAAAAACATATGCAGATAGAAGATTGCGAGAAAGCAGAATCATTAATAAAGAGGAAGGAAGGAGTTTGCACAACCCTTCGCATTCCTGTGAAGCCTGCTGGAAAAGGAGGAGCCTACAGATAATGCCAAGTATGAGAAAGCTGATCTCCCTCAAAATAGATGAACGACAGTGATCCAGCTACCCAAGCGAGAGGTAGAGCAGCTCCTGGGGGTCACATCATCACACAGGACCCCACAGATGTTCACCCACCTTCCTCGGCCGTTGGTGAGAGGCAGGGGGAGCTACGAAGCTCTGCTGGGCAGAGTGAAACTTCTCGGGAAGCCAGGCCCAAGGGCTTCATCGTTCACCTTCCCGAGCCTCCTGTGCACAAGGGGTGTAGCCTGTTACAGGCTGATCTTTCTGCCCTCTTCTCTGCCTCCTAATGTATTTTAAGAAGTATTTTTCAATCCTAACTTCAATCCTGAAAGGATAGAGCCTTCTTGCAAACCGAACAGCACTTACTCTCTGAAATGGTTAGGACAAACCTGCCTGAATTCTTGGAGACTTTACCAAGCTGTTACACTCTGAAAACAAAAGCACCGCACAGTCATCAAGGCAACTGCTCTAAATTATCACAGAAAGCTCGGTGAAATTTTGCATAGAAAGAAAGAACCGTAGAGCAGATGAATTAGCAAGGGAAGAGCTAGGAGCTGTATAAAGGGCAGATAACTAGCCAGGGACAGCAGTAAAGGCAGCAGGATTGCAGCTTTTCATGTTTATTTTAGGCGGATTCATAACCAGCTTCATGGAGAGATTTGATGTGGACTTCGAAAATAACGATCAGTGGGACCTCCTGCCACGAAGGGAAACTGGAAGCACAAACAAGGCTGTTCCCCTGACCGATCATTAATTCCCAAAACTGGAATCGTTTTCTAGTCTACAATAGTTTGGGGATCGTAATTCCCCAAACTAGGGAACATATTTTTCAAATTCTGCTCATTATGAGTGTACTCATCAGTGTACTCATCAGGAATGAGTAAGGCAACTCTAAATGCATTAAAATGTATCACTGCTCAGGTTTGTTATGTAAACTGAGACAAAGCAATTTTAAGTGGGCAGTTTCAAAACTCAACCTAGAGTCTTATCTTCAAAGTTAGGGAAAAGCCTCTGATCTGAGAATGAAAGAGTCTTGGCTTTGTTTGCCCAAGCGCTGCAGGAATTATATTCCTGTGAATCAAATGTTAAGACCTGCTGACATTTAGATCCTCTCACATTATAGAGTACATCAAAAGAGCAAAGGAGAGCACATATTGTGTAGTCCTGGAATTTAATTAGCTATCTCAGAAAGCTAATTATTAACTATTGTGGTAAACCTTGGGTGAGGTCACTACTGGAAACCCAGTAAATAAGACAGGGAGAGAGATTATCATGGACAGGTTAGGCCAAAGGAATTAAGGACAAAAATAATGCAAAAAGATGCTTGAATATTAGGTTAAAATACATATTATAACAACATATATATACACACGTATATATATATGTAAAAACAATATACACACATACATATATATATGGGGAAAGCTATATTCGTCAAATGTGTAAATCATCCTTCTTATAAATAAACTCCCAATTTCCAGAAGCTCAGAGTCTTCAGAAAGCAATACCTTTCAGCTGCATGAACAGAACTGGAAATCATTAGACTTATTCTAGCAATCTCCTCGATCCCACTACCAACTCAGAGGTCTCTGACCGAGCACGCCACACAGATCGAATCACACTGACCACAGTGACATCCAGTCTCTTGGATACTTTCAGTGACCTAAGAGAGACGCTTAGTGAATTAAGATTAGTGTGTTAAAAAACAAGAAAGCACAGAAGGCAAAGTGGGTATTGCCTTCATTGTAATCTATGGTGTTGTTGAATGATCCTTATATAGAGTTTAATTTGCAAATGCTAGGTTATGAGAATGTTCAACTATCCGAGTATGAGTCTGGGAAAAAGCAGACTCAGCACTGATCATAACAGTAACAAGGCCTGAAATGTCCTGCACAGATGCTACCTGGACACCAAAGCCACTCTTACGTAGGGATCTGAACTGGCGCACTAGGCATTGGGCAAGGATGTCGTTAAGATGCTGCAGGCACGAGAGCCAGCAAGAGCTTCCTCAGGAATCAGCGCACAGGCATGACAGAAACACAACCACCTCTTCTGCCTGCAGGAGCTCTGAAGGAGAAGTTGCCACTGAAACCTGCTTCCTGAGCCTTCCTAGGCCCACACGACACCAGTGCTCAAGGACAACCCCGTGCAACCTCGCAGAAACCCCACGAGTATCAACAGAGCCATTTTATAGCCTCCACGTACAGACATTCAGATCTTCGAAGCGGTTACAGAACATTTTGATCTCAATCATATTTCCAGGGTGTATTATGACAATCTCCCCTAAAAGAAAGTGATAACTAAACGTCTTTGTAGTTTTCATATTTTGGAGATCATGGAAGAGTTCTGGATCTATTCATATTTCCTACATTATTAGAATAGAATATAATTAGATTCTGTTCAAATGTCCTTCCAAATGAACAGCAATCAGACAAAACTTATGATTTTAAAACTGATAAAAGAAAGCTGAAATGACAATGGAACTGAGAATGTAAGCAATAAGAATGTAAGTAAACGACTCAAGATGTCCTGAAAAACTACTACATATTACTATTTTTTTAATGTTAAATCTAATAAAGTGATTAGCTTTTCTTATTTTGTTCGTATCACTCTCTGGCTTACATTTGACTCTTAAGAAACAGATGATGGTTATATCAGTACACACAAGATAATATTTCAAAGCAGCTTTGGACACAGGAGAAGGAGAACAAGTCTCAGTCCAACTATCTGTTTTGCTGGTTGTCAGCTGGGAGAAGGAATGAGATCCCAAATGCCTCAGAGGAAAAAAAAAGAAAAGAAAAAAAAAAAGAAAAAAAACAGGGTAAAACCAAGTTTTTTTTCTCTAAAATCTAAGACTAAATATCATATACACCTAATGCTAGTGTCAAGTCACAGCAGTCTGGCCAATGCCCAGCAGGATGAATTTGGCCAGGACTTGACAGGAGGGCAGAGTTTCTGCTCCCTTAGACTCCTCTGCCCGACCCACCAGAAGGCAGCCAGAACAGAATCATTCTCCACGGTGAGGCCAAAATGTTTTGCTGCAATGTCCACTTTGAGGAGATGATAAAACCACCTGTTGGTGTCA
>JAVCKT010096900.1:0-12377 GCA_032273925.1 Rhynchotus rufescens | reverse complement strand
TTCAACATGCAGACCTAGACCATGCAATTAACTTTAAGTTATGCTTTCTCAGTTTCTTCCCCTGTGACAACAATTCTAGAAGAAATAAGAAGAAATTTATTAGAATTTTTATTTTAGAATTTTAATTAGATTTTTAGAATTTATTAGATAAAACAAAGGATGAGTCTCAGGTGATTGATGCCCATCCACATCAGTGGAGAGACTCACACAAGCAAACTCATACCTGATGCAGACTGTCTGCAACACACGAGATCAGAAGTCATGGCAGAATATAGCCAGTAGGCATGGAGAGAAGCTTAAATATACATCTATTATACAGGCCATATATAAAATCTGTTGTTAGGAGCCAAATGGATGGTTAAAGCATCTTAGATCTAAAACCTCAGCTCCACCATTAGAAACAAAATGGTAAATAGGCATCTAGATAAATCCTATTAAAATATATATATTTTTATATATACATATATGTATATACACCCACACGTATATATATAAACATATATATCTGTCATTTCAGAAAAGTAGAACTGAGAACTCTTTTCTCTCCTCTGCCCCTCCTCCTCTCTGGACCAGAAGCTTCCTCACTTTATTGGGCCAAGAGCAAACAAAGAATTGGCCCTGACTAGCAGGGACTCCCTGAAATATGCTCGGTTTCAGGATACAGACTCGCACTGTTTGTAGCAGTAGAATTAAATGAAGGTATTTTTTACACTTTACACTGCAGAAGGCCTGGTGATGCCTGCAAAGACGAAGGCAGAGGGCTGCAGTAGCCAGAGACCAGCTCAGTGCTAAGAAGCTGGAGGTTTCCAAGAGAGTTTTGGCAGCTGCTCGCGCAGTTTCAGGTCTGCGGCACCACACGCTCCTGGCGGTGTCCCTTGGGATGCTGCCGGCACAAAACACGCATGGCAAAAGAAATAAATATGAAAAAATAGGAAAACTCTTTTCAAAACAGAGAGGCATGAGGCAGGAAGATAAAAATGGAGAAATAATTTATATAATTTCCCTTTTTTTTTTTTTTTAAATGAAGTCAGAGTCATTTTGGCCCTTCTTCAGTGTCAAGCGAGCGGCACCTCTGTGGGGAGCTGGTCAGAGAGGCCAAGGGCAGTGTTTGTGGGACAAGCACGAGGTTCCCTGCGGGAGTCCCCGCAGTGTGACGAAGGCAGCGGCGCTGTGTCCGTATCTGGTGCTCTATCCCACCACTTCCAAGGAAGGAAGAAAGGTCACACTGCTCCCTGGGGAGCAAGAAGGTGAGGGGATGTCAGGTTGCAAGCAACTCCGACAAAACCGAGGGAACTTAAATATGGCAAATGGTTCCTGCTACTCTTGTGAGCTAAAACGGGCCAAGAAATCGGACAAACCGGCGATGGCGTTGAGCCACGTCTCAGGGACCTGCAGTGCTTTAGTGTGGCCCCTACCATTAACGTGAACAGATGCAGTTGCTGCCGCGAGCCAAGGCCCAGAGGAGCGAGCGGCAGCGCCTGCGCCTGCCTTGGCGTCTCCACGGCAACGCGGTGACCTGCGCTGCCTCGCCTCAGAAGCGGCCCCGGTGCTTCATGGCGAGTCTCGGGATGGCTCCACACGGCGCCCGCGCTGGCTGCACCGGGCAGCAACCCCATGCGTCAGGGATGTGATTTCCCTCCTCAGCGAGTGACCCAGGGCTCCTGGGGCAGGGCCGCCCGAGCTGCTCGGCACTGGCCATGATGGCAGCATGAGGCCCAGGGCGCAGCAAGACGGCCGGGCTGGAGACACCACCGGCTCCATCCCGGCAGGGCTGGAGGGCACAGGGCAGCCTGGCTTCCACCGGCACCTGCAGCGCTTACCCCAACCCAGGCACCAGGAGAGCTCTGGCAGGCACAGCGTGGACCGCAGCAGGGGCAGTACGAGGGGTGCTGCGGGGCAGGGCCCGCACGTGGCACAGCGGCCCCAGCACAGGCATTCCTCTTGCCAGTGCTCCCCAGGGCTGCTTAGCCTGGGAAGGTCACAAGCAGCCTCCTCCTCCTCACATGCCCAGGGTTTTCACTGGTGGCTGAAATGTTCTGGAAAGATGAAGTGAAGATGACTTCTGAGCTTGCAAAAATGGTTGGTTTCAGTCTTGGGTAACCATCCAGTTTGGTTTGTAGCAGTCAAAGCACCTACACTATTTTTGCTAATACTCACACTATTTTTGCTAATAATCACAGCAAACATGAATCAAGATGTGCTAGGAAACTGGCCCAAGTTCCATCAGCTCCGGGCAGCCCAGAGCTGGATCCTACAGAGGAGGCCCCAGCATTTGCAGCAGTAGCTACCCTCCAATAACCCAACTTGAGCAAAACAGAAGCCACCTGGACAAGAAGGACGAGGAAACAGAGCCAGCACCAGCTCCCTTCCCTTTCTAAGCAAAGGAATCCTGGGTCTGCATCCACCTACTGCGAGGCATCACTGTTGACCCCTAGACAAGAAGACATTTCCCAACTGCTTTACTCACCCTTATTTTTCATTTTGCTGCCTCACGCCCTCGGTATTTTTCTTGCTCCCCCAGTATATGAACAGAGACTTAATGCAGTATCTTGGTGTAGTGCCTCCGACATCCAACCTGGAGGGGGGGATCCCTGTGGAAGTCCCAAGCTCCTTATCCCCCAAGCACTACTGGGACTTTCAGCAATCACTCCTTTTTGTTTGATCTCTGCCGTCTTACTGCATTTGTCCTCAAAGCATTCAGTACTTCTCCCTATCTTCCATCCAGGGCTGTCCTGAGGGAGACTTACCCTTTCATCAACCCCATTCCACAGACACGGATGAAAAGTTTTCGGAATAATTAACGCTCCACGTGGCAGAGCGCTCTTTTTGGGAGCCTTTCCAGACCTTCTGTTTGCATGAATAAGCCTGCAAAGAACGGAAGCAGGAGGAGAGCAGGAGCTGCATGACCACCCTGGCTCCAGCCCCCTTGCCACATCAGTGGCCTCTGTTGTTGCTGTGTCCAACCTTCCCTTTTTCCAAGCTCTCAGGGTATCTTCAGGATCAGGAGAAAAAGAAAAGATCGATTCTTGATTAACAAGGACAAAGTGAGGGGTCCCAAAGGGCCTGTTCTCTGTGAGCACACACCCTGTCACTAGGCAGCTGGCCAGTTCCAAAAGGGAATCAAAGGGAAGGAAGCTCTGCCACCACTCCTTGCTGCAGCCTACCAGGACACGGCCAGAGCACTCCCTGCACCTCCCTGGTCACCCAAACGGCCTCCAGAAGATGTCCAAGAATTGCACAGAGCAGGCGCGCGGCACTGCTGACCCGTGAAGTCCTCAGGCTTCACATCAGGAAGAACTAAAGCTAGAGAAGGTGTTACCAGCAGTGTCCTTCATGGGCTTCTTCCTCCACGTACGCCCTTGAGTACCTGCAGTGCCCTGCAGTGCTGAACGGGAGGTAAGAAAAGCCTTGCCAATAAATCACCCCTCATCAGAAGTCTAGGACGTGGTAGCCTATCCTGCTCATATATATTCTGTAGTTACCATCTCTCCCCAATTTCTCAAAGCTAGAGGTGAAGTGTTTAGAAAAATCACAAAAACAACACTATTTCTGCAGGGAAAGAAAGACTTCTCATAATTAGACAGCTGGTACATGTGAAATGGGCCCAGATTTTCTACCTTCAAAATTTTTGTGAAATAAACAACCTCTCTACCATGATTGCCTTTAAAGAAATGCTACAACTGTGTTAAATTACACGCTACAGAATTTCAAAAGATGATTTAAAAAAAAAAAAGATGCTTCTCTCCTGCAGACATTCAGAGTCATTTCTAGGGAATGTCATTAGTTTAGTTACAATTCAAGTTCCCATGAGGACTGCAGTATAATCATGCACATCCCTCGCTCCTTGATTCACACCTCCAGCAGCTGCATTCCCTCGGACTGAAGCAGGGCAGGAGCGGCTCCTGGCCGAGAGGAGGCTGCCCCTGGCAGCAGGGCTGTGGCACAAGTGCAGCCACACATGGGCAATGAGCTCTGCTCTTCCCCTGGGCGGCGACTCTGAGGAGACCCACGGCTGAATATTGTCCAGCCACAACGCAGTCCCATTAGCTCTGTTTTCATCTTCTCCTTACCTATAGCTAGGGATGCTACAAAGAGGTCAGCAATGGGATGAGGGATTGCAGAAAAACACACAAAAAAGGCTCCAGCTGACAAGAACAGCTGCAAAAATGGCCACGATAGAGGATGCTGCTCTACTGGGATGTCTGCTCAGCCATGACCGGCCTCTCCACAGCTCTCCTTTCCTCTGCCTCAGGCTCCTGACCTTCGCTTTAATGGACCTCAACCTTTTTCTACTCTTTCCTCCCCACGTCCACTGTGGCTTGTTCTTAGAATAAGTCTCGTTAATAATTAACGTGTCACTGGAGTTTCTCACGGCTGGGAACTCGGAGAGCAGCCCCACAGCTTTTCCATGTGCTCCCATTCACAAAGCAAGTGCAATTCCACCAAGGACAACTTGAAGGTCAGCAGAACAGATCAAGAAGGAAGGCAGGGACTTCCTTCCTATAAACACACACTTACATTTTATATAAAACAGAAAGCTCTATCCCCGCAGAAAGGATCAACCAACAAATGCATATGCTGAGCACATCAGTTCACACACCATAACTCACTTTATATACATATTTTTTTATTCCACAGTAAAAGCAAGACCTAGGAGTGACGGGCCAGTGCAGCACCTTCGTGTAGCGCCACCATATTTTTCAGCTGAAACATCTCCCATTTATGATGAGATTTATGACAGGGCACTTGCACACTACAACTGACCCTGTATCCACAGCCCACCCTCACCAGGAGCAACCTGACTGCCTTCTGCCCTCGAGGGCTTCAACAGATCCCTAAAGTGACTACTCCATCTCTCATCTGCTGAGATCACACGCTGACCTCTTAGGATACATTAATGCTTTTCATTCTAAGGGTTATTTTAAAAAGTACAATCTGCATGGAAATATAACTGTGTGCCACTTCTCTTACCTGAGCCGTTTCTACCTTCCGGATGGTTTTGTGAAAGATATTCTCCAAAAGCCCTTGCCGCTCTGCATGTCCAAGCATCACGGAAGGCAGCAAGAGAGAGAAAGAGAGAAACGGATAATGGTTAAGGCCAAGACTGGAGAAGCACTTCAATCTAATTTTCTTTTCCTACACCTGTCCTTCCTTCAGCTTCAGGAGACACCAGCTCCCATGCACTGCAATAGCAGTGGGGGCTCCCACCTTCCCACATTTCTTTAGACGGAGTTGGAGTAAAAGCCCAGGGGGAGTTGAGCCTACAGCACTGCAAAGAGAAGGCGCCTACGTTAATTTGGGATTTGCTTCTGTGAACACTAGTATCTACTGTCTGTGAACTGCCTTGCGGCTTCCAAGCACCCTGTCCAAGCTAAGCCCATCCCAGCATCCCAGGGGTCTCCCCCTGGTCGCCCCCAGCCTGCCCTTCTGCCCTGGTGCCCAACATCCCTTCCATGCGTGCTCCCTGTGGAGCTGATGATCCGAGACCCATCTCCCCTTGCTCAACCCCCAGGTTGTGCCATGTTAATGTTCAGCCTAGTGGACATCTGCATTTGAGGAAGAGCACAAGAGCCCGTGGAAGCAGCTCCTCATTCTCTGAGGGAGTCGGGTCCCATGGGTGACTGGCTGCCTACTCAAACATACTAAGATTCACCCAGGCAAGACAAGCTCAGACTTGCAGAAATATCTCCTTTTGCAGAAATCAAGTTCTACAAAACTCTGTGGATATCCTCATTTGGGAAAAGCTTCCCGAGTTCAACCTCTGCAGGAAAAGACACCTTGGTTGAGGTGTCCTTTGAAATGGCCAAGATATCGGCCAAGGAAAGCAGCGACGGAGCCCTGGCAGCTGCGGGCGCGGGGACGTGGAGCGAGACGTGCTGCAGCAGGGAGGACTCCTCGCATCCACGTCCTCCTCCTCCAGCCCCAACTGGACAATGCACGTGCAGGCACAAAATGGCTCTGACCTCCAAAAAACCTTGGGCTCTGCCACACGACAGCGTCATCCCCTCCCCGTTTAGCCCGGATTTTCTCGCACCGCCTTTGCACAGCTCCTCCCAACGGGGCCAAGATTAATCACGCTGCCGGGTACCCCTCGAGTGGCTAGAGATGGGAGGACCAGGAAGTCCATTTGTCATCTGCAGGCAGCAACAGGCGATCGATAGGAGCAGTGCAGAAGAGAGCAGATTCATCGCTCCGGGGCTAAGTTTGAGCCCAGGCAGATATAAAACGCTCCGGAGCGGTGGGCTGCTCTTTGGGGATTCCTGCCTAGCACCAGGCTGAGCCCCCAGGCACCAGCCCATGGGGGCACTCACTCAAACCATCTCCCTAGTGCCCGAGCGCCCCCAGAGAGGGGCACATGGAAGCTCTACCCATGGCACAGCGCTGGGCAGGGCACCCCAGGGCAGAGCCATGCCAAGCACTGCTGGCCCGTGCAGCAAGGACAAGGTCGCTCCCCAGCGGCTGGTTTGCACCCCGGGAGAGGCTCCAGAGCTGCTCTTGCACGTCGGCTGTCATTCCACGTAAAGGAAATGATTGTGTGCATATTCTAAGGCAAGTTATCAGCAAGCAAGCACAGAGACTTACATAAAAATAACTGGAAATACGAAGATAAAGTTTAGTTGCAACTTGTTCAAAAGCTTTAAGGGCATCTTAGCTTGTCGGCTGCCTCTGCCAACGCCCAAAGCCAACCTGTCTGCCTTAAAATCCGAGTCAACGCTTCACCTGTAACTTGCAAACCTCAGCCTCAAAAAAAGTTAGTCCTGAGCATTTCTTAAGAGCCAAAGTGAACTGGCTGATGTGCAGCCCTCCGCCCCCGACCCTGCACAGCCAGCGGTGCCACCCAGAGCAGCCCGCGGCACAAAGGGGCCGCAGGCTCCGCATCTCGCTCTCCCAAGAGGAATGGCCAAGAGTGGAAGATCCCCCATGCCAGAGCTCCCAGGGAACGTGCGATCACCCAGACTACTCCTTGCAGACGAGAAACCCACCCGAGAAGGGCAGAGCTGCTCAGAACACTGCTGTCCCTCAGAGCCCTCGCCGCGGACACGGCCCTGCCGCTCGGCTTCTCTGCTGCGGCCGCCACAGGCCTTGCTGAGAGCTCATTAACACGGACACTTAATTGCCCTCATCTAGATGCAGCCAACAAGCCAGTGGAGCCTGCGCAGCACAACGTGCAGTGGGGGGTTTCCAGCCAATTGCACTGCAAACTTCAGGCTAATTTTTCTGCCTATCGTCTCAGCAGTTCCCTTCTACATTCCTGCTTCCCAAGTGCCGCCGGCTTCTCCTTGGCCAGGCCTCGGCTGCTCTCCCGCTGATGTCTCCACGTGCCCTTGGCCAAGGCGACTCTCAGTTGGCCGTGCTGGCTCCTTCTGCCCTGCCTCTCTTTCCAAGCCTTTTGTGCTCCTTCCCTGCCCTCGCTGTGCTCGCAGCTATCCCAGTTTATCAGCATCTGCCAGGATCTCTAGGGCACCATTTACCCCATCTCCTTGGCTGTCCACCGACACGCTCAGTGCCAAGTCACTAGAAGGTTGGTGGATGATAACTGCTCCGTTCTACCCGTTCTTTTCTATTTCTGGAACTCACACGTATGAACATGAGTCCTGTGATGGCAGCTTTCTCTCTGCTCACTTCTCCTCTTCTCCTAAAGCCAACGCAGTCCAAATCCCATCAGGACTACTGACGGTACAGACAGAAACCCTTCAGATGGGTCACAGCAGAGAGACCTCACGATAATTTAACGGGTAAGAGGTTAGAAAGGAAGTTTGTTTCACATAAATGAGCTGAGGTGCAAGGTGCCTTACACACACACACACAGAGGCAGAGGAGCTACAAACTCGGGCGTAGGACAGCGTGAGAGCTGCCTAGCAAAGAGCAGGCAGCCCTGGGAGGTCGTCAGCCAACAACACGACAAGAGCAGCACCGACTCATCTGCAGGCACCTTTTCATATCAGTGGCGGAGCTGACCTACACGTTACACAGGCAGCAGAGCTTGGTTGGAGGAGAGGAAACTCCTCAGGTTCAGAGCAGCTGGAAGGACAAACCCGCCGTTGCCCCCGAGCCAGCATCACCATCTCCTCCAGCCGCTGCTTCATCAGAAGGGGGATGCCACAGGCACCAAGGGTGCAAGGGGGTAGCCCAGCACAGGTACCAAGGCAGCTGCCCTCCCATGGGGGCTTTTTGGTGCTTGTCGGGTGGTAAGTGTCAAAGCTGGACTATGTCCTGCAGGGACACAAACAGATTTTGAAGAGAAACACTGAGGATTTAGACTCACACCTGCTAGATGTTACAAGGATCTCAACTGCAACATGATGACCATGGAAGAGTCTTTATGTCTCGGAAGTGATCACGTCAACGGGATAAAAAAGGCCCTGGATGAACACTAACAGGTAGGAGAAGTTAATGCACAAAAATTAATGCTACCCACCAAAATAACACTGAACTGAGGGAAGAACACTGCAGCAAAACACTCAAAGAGACATGAAAGGCCTGTGATGACTCCACAGAGAGCACAGCCGCAGGCTAAGCGGAACCTGGAACGTTCAGGAGAAAACTACCAAGAAAAATACCAAATATTTATCCCCTTCTCATGTCCCTTCAGAAGGGCTACTGCACAGGGAGCTTGAAGCAGGAATCTGCTGCAATAACATCTGATAGTGCCACATCTCAGGAAGAGGAGTGAAGGAGCCTCCTGCCTCCTCAGGACTTTTGTCCTCTGACAGCAGCAATCCTGCTCTTTGCACTGAACAAAAAGGGAAATGCTGCCCACACAGCCGTTAAGGACCATGGATTCCTGGTCATTTCAACCTAATAATAACAACAAGCTGACAAAAAACAGTTTTCTGCAGTGTGTACGTAGGGTGAGAGTACCTGGAAAATGTAAAATTTTCAACCTCAGGAAAAAGAAGTAAGATGTTAGAGATGGATCTTGAGATCGGAACACCAGGGTCTTGGAGGAACTGACATTCACAACGAGACAGGACGCAGCACGACGATGGTGAAGATGGCAACCAAAGGCATGAAGAGGTCCTTTTCCACAGGAAAAGTCACAGGCAAAAAAAAAAAAAAAAAGGAATCTAGACTACAAAAAGAACAGAAAGAACCCAATTTAAGCCAAAATTGCTTGAGCAGAAAGAGATCTGGAGCAAGGAAGATACACAAATATCCTGGCATTTTGCCCATACAAGATTTACCCTTTTTCAACAATGAAACCTTTGTGGCTTTGTTTAAACTCAAGGTCTGTGATCCATCTGTGATCAGCAGAGAGGGAGTGACAGCAACTTCTCCTCGTGCCCCAGGGCACCCTGGCCTGGATGCAACCTGCAGGACTCCTGCAACGGGATAAGATGAATCATGCTCTTCATTCAAGCATTTCTCGAGCTACCTACGAAAAGGAGAGACGCTTCTGGAAAGCCCTGCAATCCCCACGCCTGTTTGCTCACGTTACGGGGTGCCCTCCCCAAGGAAAGCTGGAGGCTGGAGGAACACAGAGCTCCTGGAAAAGAAGGGACCTGCTTTGGCCTATGGGTTGCCAGCACCGCTCTGTAGGAGCTAAGGCCCAAGGACCCAGGGAGCTCATTTCCAGAGGCACCGGGCTCATGGGTGCCCTTGAGGACGTGATGAGGCAGCTCAAGGACAGGGTGCCAGGCAGCACTCGGGCAGAGACCCTGCGGAGCCTCTGCACGACCTGAGCACAGCGACACGAGCCATGCGGGGAGCCCGTGCCAAGGGCACCGCTCAAGGACATCCGTGTGAGCCCTCCGTCCCACGTGCAAGGTGAGCACAGCCGGCGGGGAGGCGCCCCACGCTCACGGGGAAGGCAGCACAGCCCTGACATGTCAGGAAGGAGCATTTTTCCTCCGAGCAGGGTGGTACTGCCCAGCCAGAGGCACTTCCAGGGTGCAGCGCACAAAATCAACACGCACTTTGCAGCAAATCTCTCAGGAGAAGGCAAGATTAAAGGGACAAAGACGGCAGCATCACAGACTCCCACAATAACGTCCCACCAGGCAACTGTGCTATTATTTTTAAGGAGCTGTTTAAAAGCCTTGGGACACAGCAAACTGCACGGAGCTTAATTAATCCTCGTGGGACAGGAGGCTCCCTGCTTTGCTCTGCAGAGTTTTTAATTTCAGAAGCTGGGCGGCTTGCACCTTCTGCTTGGACCGCATTACCCACGACAGCGCACGAAGGATGCTCCCTACTCAGTAAGGCGGGCAAACGCACACGGCAACTTCAGCCGCGCACGGTGCAAACACACGCGCCGCCACTCGGACTTGCAGCGGGTGGCAGGAGATGATTCTTCTCTCCACAAAAACCTTCCTGCCCCGGGTGAAACCTGAACGGGCCAGAACTCAGGAGGTGCAAAGACACCAGCCCGGAGCTCCCCACGGGAGCTGGGTCCCACGCTGCATCGCTGGGGATCTCATCACTGCAGCACAAGCCATTTCCCATGCGGGTAGCAAGTCCCCAGCTCCCTTGGCAAGAACAGACTATTCCAGCTCTGCAGCCTTATCTACTGTCCTGCAGAATCCTCCCCATAGACAAGGTGGATAAGAACAAAAGGGGTTCGTGGGAGGCCCAAGACTGAGCAGAGGAGCTACGTGTGACGTGGCCCACGACACAGAGAGGGAAGTTTTCAGCAACCAGATTATCACTGTTAGTAATTCCGCGGGCTGGGAAGTGGTGAGAGGCACCGACCGAGACGCACTGGGAGCTCTGGCGCCGGCGCTCAGGGCAGGGCTTGCGCCCACCTGCACCTGCTTCCTGCAGCTGAACAAGGCAGGGAGCCTCTCACCACGTTGCTACCCTCCCCAAAGGATTTTTGTTTGTTTGTTTGGAAATTTCTAAAGCAGGGAATGAAGAGGAGGACGCACATAACAGACACATGTCCTGGGGCATGGTCTGCACAACCAGACACCCCTCAAAGAGGCCACTTTCCCCCACCCAAGCCCACTGCACTAAGTTCTCTGTGCAAAGCGCCACAGCTTCTGCCACCAAGAGCCACCGCAGCCCCGCCACAGAAACCAGGGCATGCAGAACAGAGCAGTCGAGCACCTCATTCCTCTCAGACTCTCCCGAGCTGCTACCCCTTGGCTAGCAGCTGCCCAGCTTGAAGTGGCCGTGGCTTTCAAACGCCTCAGCTGCCACCAAACACCCGCAGACTCATCCTACCCATCACAGACGGGTC
Source organism: Rhynchotus rufescens (assembly GCA_032273925.1). Taxonomy (NCBI): domain Eukaryota; kingdom Metazoa; phylum Chordata; class Aves; order Tinamiformes; family Tinamidae; genus Rhynchotus; species Rhynchotus rufescens. Next base: position 1,195 of record JAVCKT010096900.1, on the reverse strand, counting down.
TTGTTGAGCAAGGAGCTTTCCAACCCTGCTGGAGAAAGGCGCTATTTCTAGAGCTCCTTCGAGCCATGCACGGTGCAATGTGTGCCGCTTCCATCGCATCCGCTGCACTGCCCCTGCCGAGGGGAACTTCACCTCCCCAGCTCAGCACGCCGGCGGCTCCCGCTCCCAACGGGGCGCATCGGGATGTGCGGGGAGGCTCCTGCCCCTGCCGGGACAGCTCCCTCCAGACACACTCAGCCTCCAAAGCATGGGTGACTAGCGCACGGCCGATGCTATATCTACCCACAGGCCAGTTCCTTCTGAGCCATAGGGCTGTCTCCCTTTCAGCGCATGAGAGATACCCAGACACCGGGCGAGGGGCTCAGCCGGGAGATCCCTAAGCGCAGCGCGGGCAGAGCCTGCCCAGGGCTCCGGGGTATCTCTGGGTATCCTCGCTCTCGCCGCTCCGCCAAGCCCTACGGAGACGTTACCCGCTGCGCCTCAGCAGTTTCTTTCTCCCGCTGTCGCAGTTACGGTGGGTGTGCAGGGCCCCGGCCCCGCTGGCAGCTCAGCGGCTGCGCCCGGCCGGTCGCGGGGGCTGCCGCGACACTCGCGCTGCAGAGCACGAGGGTCACCGCGATCCCCGGCGCACGGCGGGGAGGAGAGGCTGCCCTGCCATGGCCCTTAAACCTCAGCAAAAAACACCTTCCCTAGGATCTCCTGCGTGGATTTTAACAGGCAACAAAGGACCCTCTGCCCTGCGGATGAATAAGGCAAGGACACGCTCAGCACGCCGCAACCCCGAGTCCTTTCCCTGTGCGCTGGCTCGGGACGCGGGCAGGCGGCTGGGGTTCTCATGCAGCAGTTCTGCCTCGCGCACACGGGCACCAACCCGGCCCCGAGCGCTGCCCGCTCCGTGCTGGGGGGCGCAACGGGGAGCCGGGCAGGGGGCGGCGGGCGACGCCTCCGGAGTCCCCCGGCCTTTCGGGGCGCTGCGTCCGGGCCGCGCAGCCCCCGGCCCCGCCGCGGCTGCCAGGGCGGGCGGCGCTGGCCCCCCGCACCCACCTCACTTTGGCCGCCACCGACGACATGGCCTCGTTCCTCAGCGTCTTCCTTTTGGACACGGCTGTGCCCATATTCGCGCGGGGAAGGGGCGCGCTCATGGCCCGGGCGCGCGGCCGCCCATGGCGCGGCGGGGCCGGCTCCGGGGCGCCGC
>JAVCKT010096899.1:0-12378 GCA_032273925.1 Rhynchotus rufescens | reverse complement strand
AATAAAGGATCCAATATAAAGGATCCAATATATTCAGATGAATCCTGCACAGGGTCTGAAGTACAGGGTTCAGTCTGAGATGATTCTTCATCAGTGTGGGATTCATCTGTTGCCTGAGGAAGTATGTGGGAATTGAACAGATCCAATAATTCATTCACCGGATGATCTGCAAAAAAAAAAGAGCTTTTCACAATCCCTAAATGATAGAGATGGTTGTGCATTATACGTAGTACAAACCGTATACTGAAACAAAAAACAACATAAAAAAAATCAAAACACATGAAATATATCAAAAAAGATTTTGCTTGTTTTTTCCTATTGACACTATTTTAAAAGATGCTATAGTGCTTTTCAGTTGAAGTATGTGCATATTAAAAACAAAGATTATGTAATACTATCGATTGCCATATATGTATTTAGCCCCCAAATCAGATCTGAGCTGACTCATCATATTCAGCAGATATAAGAAATACACAGGATGAAAACCATTCTTAGACCAAGCATTGTGATCCTCAAATTCAGCAACTGCTTTTATAGAACTGTGGCACTAGCTATCTTTTTTTTTTTTTACTAAAAACTGGGCTTAAAACAAAATAGGATGTACAGAACACATCTCTGCAGTTCCATTTATCCTCTGTGTATCCTCTAATTCAAATAACACCATCAAAACTCCATGATCTGCTTGGACTCTTGCAACCTAGGTTAATAAATATAGTCAAACTTCCAGAGGTCTTGCAACGTGCCATTCCAAAATGAAGACCAAATACAACAAATACCCTGGATACAAAAATGAACCAGATAATGGATTATCCAGATAATGGATGATCCATTTTTTCTCTGCTTATCACTCACTTTGAATTATTCACACACACACACACACACACACACACACCCAAATACATTGAAAATCTCTCTTTTTTCAATTTTTTTTTTTAGGCCAAAAGGAAGGGGCAAAAGGAAGAAGAAAGTTGTACATACACAAGGTTGCAAAGCCCTCATGAATTACTCTAACAATTATGATCCCAACAGATAACTCATAACTCAACACACTACATCTCAGAATAAACACTAAAGGAAAATTTTTGTTTCTATATAATGTATGCTATCCTCTGGGAGAAAAAAAAAAACGACTCAGGAAAAAAAAGCAAAATTTCAGACTGTCACTGATACAAGGTTCAACCTACTGACTGAAAGCTAGAAACTTTGTCCTGAATCCTTATTCCATAAATGTATCTTGCTTGACAGTATGTGTTTATAAGCCTTTTGTCCAAAACAAGGTTTTGTCAGATGGTATAAATGAATATAGCCAATGGAGCTCTGTCTATATCTACCAGGAAAAGATCTGAATCAACACTGAAAACCTCAGTCTTAGATTATTGGCAGCAATGGCTGCTACCCACTTTCAGGGTTTTCAATGCTTTCAGGTATTGTTACACACATTAGATGATGTATAAGCAAACTTTCTTCATTAAAACTACTTCCAGCTGAAACGTAAATGGCAAGTTCAGGTATATTTTACGAAGAATATGTAATAATCATGACCTGACTCTAAGGCTCAACTTTAATTATCAAATAACTTGGGAAAAAATTAAGATCCATACCTGCTCTACAACTAATAAATCAGTATTGTGTATTTCCACTATAATAATCAGAAGCAGTAGTTTTGATTCTTTGTACAAGCCAGAAGTATAGAACTAAGTTCAGAGTTCTCAAAGCAAGGGAAAAAATGTTGCTTTATACCTCATTTCTGCCTCAGTTATTCTGTGTAGCCCCAAAGTAGTCTGCTGCCTTGCTGTCTGCTTCGTCCTGAATTTAACATCTCTATTAGATAACTATAGAATTGAAACTCTTCCTGTCTCTCTGACATAGACTTGTTTAGATTTGTCTTGCTTGGTGCTTGTAGAGGGAGAATTTCACCTTGTTCCATTCTACAGTAATTTCTTTTTCTTCTTTTTTTTTTTTTTTTTTTTGTACAGAGACTGCATACTTCCACAGGGAAAATGGAAAATACAGTTTCTGCAGCTGCTCATTTGAGTTCTCCCAGATTTACTTTACCTTTCAAACTTTGCTCACAAAGAAAAGAAAAAAAAATAGATATTTGTTGAAGATATGCCGTCTGTCAGGAAGATCCATATCTACAACTGAGCAGTAAAAAATCAGAAGTATCTACAGGTCATATTTTCACAGAAATGGAAATGCTAATAAACACAGGTTCGTACACTGTCTTTTCAAAACCATGAGTGCAAAAAATATAGTGGAATTAGATAACTGAATGAGCAAATGGCAAATGTGACCAATTTGAGCTTGCAAAAATATGGAGAAATGTCCTAGTCTATAGGCTAAATATAGCAAGTATTAAACATGATTTCCATGATTGTCTGCACAAAGACATCCTTTTGCACACAACTACACATAAAATCTTTTGAAACCCTGTGTAGAACTGGATAAGAATAGGCTCTAATCAGTAGGAGGACACCACAACTAACAAGTTCTGACCAGCGTATTACTTTTGTAGCATTGCACACCTGGGAGTCCCTCAAATTACTAGCTCATGCTAAATCATTTATGGTAGGTAATAAATTTAATGAACAACATCTGTTCCAAGTTCACCTAGAAGACAGACAAATTCTTACAAACACAAAGATCTCTATCAGACCTTGCTTTTACTTTGTTAGCTTTTTCAAGATCTCACATGCCACAAAGATCCACATAAAAGAACCTTAGCTAAAGGTCTCTTTCATTAAATTTGAAGCATCTCTGTTTTGTTTATTTGTTTCAAGAACAAAACCAGGTTTTAAGTATGCAGTAATACATTGAATTCTGCTCAGTTCTTTCTAATAAAAAATCTCCTCTCTAGAGCTTAGATTATTCTGTTTTAGCAAGCCAAGTTGCATAATGTTCAGCATTACCATTTCAGCATGGTAAGTTCTCTAAAACCTAGAGATGGCCAGTAAACTACATAGCTTATAGCTCTAATAATACAGTTCATATAACATATAACTTTGTTCTCTAAGAATAAGTAAGAGATGGGTGTGAAAACCTGAATTCTACCATAAAATATGCATTTTGCAAATATGCAAATATGCAAAATGGTTTGTTAGACCCTCAGGGCAGACACACAAGCATCTATAATAGTTTTAAATTGTCTAGGTGGAGCTGACGTGTTGCCAATTTTTAAGTTCATGTCAGCCATACTGATATGACTTTTTTCATAGGAAACAAAGTGAGGTTTTTAAGGGAAAGGAATTTGGCTCTTTAGTATTTTTATAAATAGTTCACACATTATCATGACAAGGAAACGAAAAAAATAGCACTTGTTCAAAGAGAGGATAATTTTTTACTATAATTTATAGGAAAAAAAAAAGAAAAAAGAAATTAAAAAAGAAAGTGACTAAAAAGTTGTAAAAACAAGGCTTGGCAGTGCAGCCTGCCAATCCAAATAAGTCCTAGAGGAGATTTATCAGAAAAGTCTTTCACTGAGGAAAGTAAAGAGGTACGGCAGTCCACTGACACAGATGAAATACATAGGTGGATGAGCAGCCCAGACTGTTTCTTAACCTATTTAATATGTATAGAAGTTTTAAATTATATTTCTAGAAAATGTTTTTAATATTTTACAAAGAACTCTGAACCCCTCTCCTAAATATTTTCTGGAAGCAAGGCAATAGAAAGCATTTTCTCTACATTGAGATAGGCAGCTGAAGAAGAATGACTAGAAAACTAAATAAAGAACTGATTCTGATGTTTTCCAAACTTTCAAAAAAAAATAGAATGATATTATTCAGAAGACTTACAGATTTAGCATAATTTTGCAAAATCTCATTTGGGATAACCTCAAATCCTCATACTGGGATAATTAACACCTAAGCTGAAATACTGCAAATAACAATTTTGCCTGTAGAATCCTGCTATTTGCCCAATGTTTATGCGAACAAATTGACTAGCTGCTTGTGAGAAATAATACTGTTCTGTCTTTTGCAAAAGGACTGGAGCTCAAATAAACTCGTGAATTACAATGAAAGATTCACAAATTGTCCCACGGCATCAGGGCCTGAATTTTGATTACAGTACAGAAAGAGAAGAATTTAGAAACACTTTTCAGGACTGTCTGTGTCTTGAAAGTGAGAGTTTTGTTCCAATGGGACAACATTACAAACTGCATAATGTTACATTATCAAGAAAACATTATCATATGGCAGGTTAGGATGAAAACACAAAAGAGTTCTCATTCATTTATTTTCCTCTGCATGAGGACCAGAATTTTTTGATTTTTTTGCTTCAAAAGAACTGTATTAAGGTGAAATTATTTCATAGAATGATTAAAATATCATAAAATATTGCAAGTGTATGAGATCACATTAAGTTTCTGTAAATCTGACATTCAGCAACTGAGAAGACCTGACATTATAACGATTTCAACAAGAATTAAAAAAATCAAAATGTGTGGCTCAAAGAAAAGCAATAAACAAGTTAGTTTATTTTAAGGTAAAAATGAGGAAAACTTGTTTTTTTTTCTTGTGTCTGTTTGTTAACTACAGTGACATTAAATGAATTCATTTCCTCCCCTCTGGGCTATATTTGGCATTTATTTTTAGATGCACTGAATGCCTATTCAGGTAAGATGCACTCTACCACACACAGGGCCATGCAGTGAAATGGCTTCTCCCCTATCAGCACATGACCCTCAATACATAATGCTACTGCAGAAGACAACAGGGCTGCAGGCCACTTTGTCCATTCTTCCACAAATGAAACTCCTTGTTTTTTAAAACATCCCCTTCATTTCATGTACTTCATGTCTATATCTGTGATTACTTTGGTTCAAACTCTTTTAACAAGAGTCTACACTAGCCCACTGATCTCATCCAATACACCTTTATACTTAAACTGATAATCATGGATGGAAGAAAAAACATCTCACACACATTAGCTCAAAACAACCAACCCTCAACATCATTTGAGGACTATGCTTTTTTGTTCTTCATCACAGTCATGGCTGATTGATCATTCAGCAGTCTTGCCTGGTGACTTTAGCTAAAAATTATACAAAATGAAAATGTGAAATCACTAAAAACAAAATCAGAGTTACACTGAGTCTCTGTACTCCTAAGCTGTTTTTTGTTTCAGGACTCCTCTGCGTTACACTTCGTCTCTACAGTACCATGATCATCATCTAATGCAGAAGACTTCATGACGCATACCATAAACAGCTTTGCTCCTTAGTAACAGCCTTAAATATCACCTCCCTTTGATTCTGTGCTTTGAGTCCAAAGTCTGATACGTATGAGACCAAGAGCATGAGACAAGCAAAACTGTAAGGTCTCACAGTTGGCACAACAATGTAGTTCATCAGGTAGACATGGAAGAAGAGATCATCATCTCAGATAAGCCATTTCATTACAGCTCAAGTCCGACATCTCAGACTTCATACCAGCTATAGATCAGGCCTTTTAATCTCTCTAAATCATTATTCTGAGAAAGGCAATTCAGGCCCAAATTTTAAAAGCATGCTACGAAAATCATGCTAACAACAAAGAGAAGAGATGGAGGCAGACACACAAATCTTCTATCTATTTATATACAGACTCAGGACCTACTTCTAGTCCAACCTGCCATACAACACTGATCACAGAATCTCTCTCAGTGCAACACTGTGCTGTGGATTAAAGCTCCTTTGAAAAGCTGACCCAAAAGGAAAATCCACAGAATAGTTCACTAAACATGCACACTGTATCTGATTAAGACTCTTCATCATGGAACCTAATGACTTTAATCTGTTGTTTCAAAATCCTTGCACATTTGTGGGACCCTCTAGACAGGCTCACAAAAGTGAACTACCAAGAATGATCATGCTATCAGCACAATTAAACTCATTCAACTGGTGGGTTCACTTCATTTGGAAAATATTAAGGAATCCTTAAATTTAAAAAGATTCAAAATGAATTATTTAAGCTGCATAGAAGGTCAGTGAAGCCTCATATCCGGACTCAGTATCTTCCATGAGGAAAGACTTAAGCAGCTTTATGTCACTTTTCAACTCCTCTGAACTAAAGTTCTGTCAGGGACAAGCTTGGCAGTGTGGGTTAATTTAAGCAGGTTTATGACTACAGCTTGCAGAAACTCTTCCAGTTAAAGAAAACTCTAACAATTCCTTGGGAACATGTAAGCCTCAACTATTTTGTTCTAAAAGTATACTAAAGGAGTGAAGAAGAAATTTGACAAAAAGGTCCCCATAGGAAAAAAATCTTTCTTTTCTTGGTTCAACAACTTCACACTCAGAATTCTTCATATAAAAATTTTAAGTTTAAATTGGAACAGAATGCTTCAATTTATTTTTTTCAATTTAAAACATTCTGATAACATCTTCTGGGCCATTCTGTTTCATAGGGAAGAGTTTTTTCAATTGTTCTTTTCATCTCAATTCAAAAGAAATAAGATTTTGAAATACAAACATTCCCCGCTGAAGGAAAATTCCAAGCGTCAGCCTTCAGTACTTGCAATTCCTCTAACTTGTGCCATCTTGTAGTATATCATTAACCGAACTAAGTGCGGTCAAAATGCAATGCTGCTCCAGGCATATCCTACTCCCCCTGTCAGGAAAAAGCGGGAATAGTGCCAAGGATCTGGTCTAAGGTGTTAAAGAAACATGGCTACTACTATACACACCTAAGTAAAAGATAGCAAACAAATGTCCAGAAATAATTAAAATTTTTGATTATTTTCATCGTTCTACCATACATTAACATTACCCGTAAGTATGATGAAGTCTAGTAAAATCAGTGCTTGCATACTATTTGGTCTGTATTAAAAAAAAAAAAAAAAAAGTTTCATTTAGTTCATTTAAAAATATTCCCCAGCTGGATATATACTTCCAAAAGTTTTGTTAACTTTGGCTTCCTTGCAGTGCATGTTTCAACAGTTTTTTTTAACCTTTTAAATTTAATCAAAAATCATGTTTTATTCTCCCTCAGATAATTGAAAGAGAAATTTGCATTATTAAATCTCATCAGCAGTATATAAAAAAATTCAACTATAAACTGACTCTGCATAAGATGCACCACTGCTCTCAAGTAAACTTATCGAAGACAATACAAATATTGTATTACAAAAGATGATTTCTTGCACAGCTGCCTGTGAAGGAGCTGAAAGCAGTTTAGGATGGGTGGTCAGTCTGGCTTATTCAAATTCACCTAACCAGCATGCTTATTTTTATTTGGGTGTCTGTATTATCATGCAAGATATAGTCTTGTTTAAAACCTAGTATAAAATGGTTGGAAAGCTCTTCAACAAATTTTTTTGCACAAACTGCATCATTCCCACAAGCTCCAGCTTGCCAGAATAGTTGGCTATGACCAGAAACACCTGTGTAAAGTGGCTGTCACTTCTGTGGACATCTGTTTTGCACAGGGCTCTGGCCTGCATGGTCGTGTTCAAACTTCTCTGCCAAATTTTAAAGTAATAGACATGATGACGCAAGAATCGTATCAGAAATAAAGCAACTATTCTATTTTAAAGGGCTTCATGAAGCCTTCTGACCATCTCTGGGGTTTCCTCTGGCCTCATTGCTTCCTGCCTACTCCCCCGTGCACACCATGCCAGTGGTAGGATTGTTAAGACAAAACAGATTGAGTAAAATGTCAAGTTGTTAAAAACGGCAGTTCTGCAGTGTCAAGGCTAAGCCCCAGAAAGAGCAGGATTGAGTTCCCTGGAAAATAAGTGAGTATATGTCATAGGATGTTCTAAGGACAACTATTTTTCCTTCTCTTTCATTTCCAGTCAAGGATGTGATTGATTAAAAAAAAGACTCTAACTAGCAGTGTTTCCTCCTCAGTGAACCCCACCATATCAGCCCTGCCACAATTAGCCTTCCAATGACAACATATTACTTATTGCCCATAGAGAAGCCACTTCATAAACTCTGCAGGGCAAAACCACCCAAAACCAAACAACTGGTGAATATTAAATTCTTTCCTCCAGTTGATATCCTAAACAAAGGAAAAAGCCAGTCTGCAGTCACATAGCACCTGGATTAACTCGTTTGACTGGATATATATAGAGAAATCCAACTGCACAGGCCAACTCAGCAGGTCAGGTGACAGACAGAAGAGATGGCTGGTAACGAAAGCAACTGCTCACCAAAGCTACTCAGGCTTCATCTCGTATGGTCTTTCGTGGCTGAGAAGGAAACAGCAGGAAATCAATCCTAGACCAATCTCACCACTCTCTGTGATGCTCACTACCAACAGTTTTCTGTGCTACACAAGGAGAACCTCAAAACGTCCCCATTACACAGCTGAAAAAAGGACAAACTCTGTCCTTATTAACATGGGAAGAAAGCAGACCTAAAAATGACTTGTTGCCACAATTCTGGTTCAAATGTCAAAATACTACAGAGGTAAAAACAACATTGAAGCAGATGTTGTCCACTGTCAGACTGTTACTGTGGTTGCTCAGACATGAAATGTCTCATAAGGAACATTTATTCCCTTGTCCGTTTCTCTGCTAACTGTCATGAAAGAAATATATTTTGACTTTAGGAACAAACTTACAGTAGACTCATTAATGCATTTGTGGGAGTTCTAAAAAAGTTCAGGTTGATATCATACTTGTGCAGTATTCATAAAGGTTGTTTTGCTTAGTAAGTATGAACTAAATGTTACTTTCCTGAAGATTTGTCTAAAAGGGGAAACTTTATGTGGTAAAAATAAAACCAGAAAACCTTCTCATTTTCTAGCCCTACCACAGAGAGATAGAGAGCAATAGATTGCTTATTATGGCAATAATTATTAATGTGCTTATTATGGCAATAATTGCTTATTATGGCAATAATTATTAATGTGCTTATTATGGCAATACATTTATGTGAATATATGAAAGATTTATTTCCATAGAAAGAAAAAAAATGTTCAGGAGACTTCTCTCTAGGCAAACTGGCTTTGTTCTGAATAGCTCCATTCAGCCAACTGAAATCCTGGTTATTCTGCTTGATCTAGTCCACAATGCTCTTTTTACTGAAGTCTGAGGTAGTTCATGTCTATATACTGTCACTTATCATGAAGCTATTCTGATATTTTATCCATCACAAATTTCTAAGTATCCTTCTACTACATCATAGTACGCTTTTAATTTAACCTCTGCACAAGCTAACTGGTCATGCAGCCAGCATTCAAAACCGCATTTGATCAGATGCACGGATTGCCTGCAGTCCTGTTCCTTTTGTGGAGATATTGAGAGCTATTAATCATGTGACAACATACATTTATTCTGTCACAGCAAGTCTATTTTTAGCCTTCAGTTTTCTTCACTGAAATATGACCAAAGCTTTGCAAAAATAGCCCAATATATGACAAATAAATCTTGGCCTTATCCAAAATGATTAGAGTTGCTACTCTATAAATTATCTTTCATAATTGAAAATATGTTTAGACTATATACAATTAGAGTGATTATACACATATATATTGACATAAATGGCAAATGGCTTTTTATAAGAAGAGTTTAGCAGAAAAGCTAGCCTAATGGAGCAGTACTCCAAGACAAGCTTGTCAGTGTAGACTTACATGAGTGCAAGCTACTATATACCTACAAAATTTTAACTATTTTATAATTTTGTGATGGGAAAGAATATACAACTCATACAAATAATTAAAATATTTTTTCTAGACATATAACCAAATATATATTGTAACAGAGAAAGTATTTCATTTTTCTTTTAAATTTTCCTTCTTTTTTGTTTTTCTTCTTCTTGGAACAATGTTTTGGAAAAATATTAATTTGGTTTTTTTAATTTTTTTTCAAAAAGAATTTTTTGCTGGAAAATACCCGAGAACAAAATTTTTCAACCAATTATTGCAAAGAATAGTTGCATAGCTGTGGTGAGCCTGGTGCACAACTGAAAAATAGCGGTGAACAGAAAAGACAGACTTATGACTTAGCATAAAGTCCATGCCATGCTACCATGGCTATATGGCTCTGATTCAGTATTAGATCACATCTGACATGCTCTGTAGTCAGAATAAGCTGGTATCTGGAGAGGTAGAAAATTATCATAGTGTTCTTAGTTCGTGTTAAATATAAAAGACTAGGTTTTCAGGTTAAAGAATATATATGATGCCCTCCTGGACCATTGGATAATCCCAATAATGTAACACTCAGGCTTGTGCTCAACTGTTATCGATTACATGCACTGCAACTTTTAGCTGTGATTCCAGCTTGGTAACTCCAGTAGAGTTACCAACAACCAACACAGAAGAAGAAACATTATCATCTTAGCCACTATTAAGTAATTTTCAAACTATGATAAATTTGCGATTATTGCCTTTCTGATCCAAGCTATGAAATCAACTGACATTAACTGGTGTGCAGACAGTTAGTCAAAGATATCCTGTGAGAACCTATGCTAACCTCACCTCCTGCAAATATGAAACGGAGTAGCTGCATGAAGGCAAATCTTCACTCCCCACTACAACTCCATTAGCACTCGCTAGTTTCACCAGAGGATTTAGCCTGTGTTTTTGTCCTTAAGATATCTGTGCTCCTAATATTTACTAGTCAGCAAAAAGCAACCTTCAACAATAAAAACTTAAAAAAAGAAGGATTCTTTGCTGTTATTTTCATACAGTAATTAGATCAAATACATAAAAATGCCTTTCTTAATGCCAGAAGACTCCCAGTAACTGTATGGAACTCCTGGTTGACTAGTGACTACATGCAAAACCTATGATATTAGTTAAAAATGAATGCTTCTCAAGTATTCTGTAATCTAATGTTGAGTTAAAAAAAAAAATGAAGAAATGAAAAATAGCAGAGCTAATACAAAAGCAGATAGGAACTACTGGAAGATCAAGTTGCTCCTGATCAGGAGCAAACTTCCAGTGAAATTTTTCTTCCTCAGGAGTCTATCCATTAATGAAGAGAAATTTCTGTACAATTTTGAAACTGAATTTTCCTCATTTAAGCAACTGTAATAATGCAGGACTGGTCAGACAACTCCTAGCAGGATTCACTGAACATTTCTTTTTCTTAATGTGAATTATTCAGTAGAACAAGATAGATAACTTTAGCTCCATTTTCCCAAAGGCTACAGGAAATATGTTGCAGACACTCTGAACACATCCTGACTTGTGCCAGGAAATAATTCACAAGTATCTTCAAAGACACTGACAGGTATTATGTAGGCTATTAATCAAATTTATCATCTACATACTGCCAAAATGAGGGAGATGGAATAAAAGACTGGCTGTATTCCCTGTGTTAAAAGGAAGAACTTCAATCATTTCAAAGATTCATAGAGGTCTAAAATGTGCAAAAAGAACACGAACCAACCAAAAAAAAAATCCCTGCTGAAAAATAATAGCCTAAAAGCTGATTTGCTGATTTCAAAAAAAAGAAAGAATAGGCAACAAGCATTTTTAAAGCTCCATTATCAGAGCAATTTTCAAGTGACCCTTCTTAACAGAATGACTTTCTCCTAAGAGCTTTAGTCTGACTCATTTACAAGAACATCTTTGTTTAAATTTCCAGGATCACATCCGGAATTTATTCAGAGTTTGGCTGTATCCAGGGAATCACTTTATGTGGACTAAACTGATAAGGATAGCATTTTCTGAAAGTGGCAGAAAATTCTAGCATGGACAACCACCTTCCTTAAAAATGTCCATGCATATTCTGGATGTAGTCTCTATGTAAAAGGCATTTCAGTTTTTCCACAGTACAATTTCTGAAGACAAACAAAACTTGTATAAGGATTCCTCTTCCTTTACAATAGATGCAAGGAAACTACATTGAATAAAATGCTTTCATTTCTCTCATGAATAAGGAAAGGACTATAAGAAAACTAGAAATGTGTAATCCCTATGTCTATATCTGGGATGTTTCCTTGGAAACAATGAAAAAACAGCAGGGAATGCATAGGCATCCTCTGAACCCTCTTTAATGTGAGGGCACTGTTCCTTGTATCTATGGGAGTCTATTCAGGAATGTAAAATAGAAAATTTTGTTCTATAATAAGTCTCCAGGAAGAGCTAGCAGCAGTGACCTAAGAACTACTTATTAACTCACAGCCTTAGTTTTACTTCCTTTTGAAACTTTTCAAGTATTAAATTTCAGTTCTGTTTGACACAAGGTCGATTTTTTTTTCTTTTTCAGAAAAGGAGTAAAGCACAAAAAGCTTGAATTTATTACAGTTATTTGTTTAACAGTGCTTTCTGTCACAAAGGACCCTCTTGCAGTTGAATTACAAATCTTATTTATATGCAATTATGTCCTGTTTATTTTTAAAAGCCCTTTACAATACTAATACAACATGAATATTCGAATTTAGAAAAAAAAAAATCCAGTCAGATCAATAGGTCTATCAGTTAGGATTAAATATGTTCA
>JAVCKT010096898.1:0-12378 GCA_032273925.1 Rhynchotus rufescens | reverse complement strand
TAAGTTGCAAAAAAGAGAGGAAACAGCAGCGACTCCTCACAGAAAAAAGAAAACAAAGAAGTATGGTCAGAGAAACTCTCAGCCAAAGACAGGAGATATTTAGGTTATGTTTCAGTTGGCACAAGGGTACAAGGCAGATGTGGGCTCATACATAAGCTCATACATTGCATACACTGCAGGCTCCAGACTCGGCCCCTGTTCAGAACCACAACCACCATGCAGCTTGCAGCTGCTCCGTGTTCAAAAAGCTGTGGTGATCCAAGGCAGATTGTCAAATCTGGTGTGTTATTAGCACGGAATGAAGCCTGCAAGGTAAGCTAGTCACAGATCAAGCAGTATGTAGATGACTAATGGCATCTGATTGCATATTAAGTTATAGCTCGATATACTCTTTTCAGAGTTCTTTCAGCCCCCTAAATCACAAAAGCAAAGTGGATTATCCAAAAGCCTGAGATTAACAGGACATGCTGTGCTTATCCTTTTCCTAATCTTTCCTTACTCCACCTGAACACACACTTTACCTTTGCACACCACCGCTATGGAGCACAAGACGCTGCCTGTGACGCCGAACGCGAAGAAGCCGAGCCCCACTAGGTGGGTCATGGATCCACGCACAGGCCCAAGCTGTGCAGAGCGTGCTGAAGGAACTGCTGCGTGCAAGGCAGGAGGAGCAGTTCTGAAGCTCCCCTATTATATAGGATTTCTTCTGTACAGTAAGTCTCTTCTGTGCTAAGCATATGGCTGGAAGCCTGCAAGTCGGTAACATATGTCACAAAATGCCCCAAGCCATCTCGCGTCGCAGAAACTGTGCTCTGCACATCCACAAACACCAAACATTGTATCCATCAAATCATCCATCTGCTCCATCACTTTTGCCAACAGGAAGTTGGGCGGATTGCTACTTGTTCCATCAAAAAAAAAAGATTTTTTTTTTCTTGATTTAAGGAGCTGGAGATTTCAGGGCTTTGAAGTCCAGACTGAGTGCTGCCCTAAAAGGATTGAATGCAAAAAGGTTTACAAGAACTTCTAACTCTCATCCCTTTTCAGATTAACCTGTTTTTGGACACACACCTGTGAAAAAGAGCATTTCAGTTCATAACTCTCCAGCCTGCACTCAAGATGCTGATGTTCACACAGTAAAAACTGCTATAACCAAAGTTATCCTATAAAGAATATTTTTTCTACAGAGTCTACTAGATCTGACTAGGAAATCTAAGTTTGATTTTCAATTGCCAACAACAAACATAGAACACAGCAGGGCATTTAGTGTCTAGGAACTGTTCTCCCTCAAAAGGCCAAGACACTTCAAGCTGGAAAAACACCTTGCCTTCAATCTATGCATCATATATTTTTTTTAAAACACAGTAGATATGTCCTTGAAACATTTTAAGACACCCGCACGCGCAATCTTGTTTGTTATCACAGTGGCACATTAGCTGGAGGGGAAACGCATCCTGCCCTTCCCTTATAATGATACGTTTTTTCCCACATCTATTCTAGGCCAGCAGATGTTCACACGTTCACTAAAGCTCCAGCTGCGAGGGCTGGATCTGCAAGTTGCCTCCCCCTGCACACGACTGCAAGTCAGGCCAGGAAAGGCTGCTGCTGAACTAACCTGTGTGAAACTCTGCGGCCAGCGAGCAGCTCGGCAGCTACCACCTCCGAGCACGAGTCAAAGTGATGAGAGAGCAAATCACAGAATGGAACCTTGTTCTTTTCTTTAAAAAAAACGACTTTTATTCAAAAAAAAAAAAGTTAATGAAACCTCAGATTCAGTAATGAAGTACTGACTTCACACACATTTTACATTGAAAATATTACAAAATAACCATCCAGTGACTATTACAGCATTTGCCAATGGTTGGGACTCCAGTCATTTATCACTCATTTTCATCCACCATCCACCGCAATCAAAAAATCAATTTTTTGGGTAAACCTGAAAAGTGTAAGATACATCGTTACCAAAGCAAAGAGGTTCAGTCCCTTCCTCCAGACTTTACCATTCATTTGGTGCTAACTCCTTATAGTACTAAACACTTTCTAACCCATGTACTCTGAGCCAGGCAATGCTGTCTGCTGCAGTAGTTCATAATGTCTGTTTCCAAAAATACTCTGAGAAAGTACTAGCAAGAAAGCCCACCAGCATCAGTGTATGGACTCCATATGTGTCTCAGATTTTAACACCTTTAAATGCTAACTGTGTTTGGGGTATCTGTAAATACTTCCTGTAAAAAGCTAGCAACTTCATTCTGCTTGTACACATCAGAAATAATTTAAGGCTTATCCTCACCCTCGCAACCACACCCCCCCAGCATACACATACTCTTGGTGATGTTTGTTAAATGCTGTCACTGCCCAGCAATATGCTGCCTGCAAGAACAACAGCCTTTATCATCTCTGCATCGTTCTTTAACCCTATTTCTTTAGTATCAGCTGTAGAGATGATCAGCACAGCAGCATTTTTCTGGTTTTATTCCACTTCAGCACCTCGTTTCTCCATTATGCTATTTATAATGTAGGCAGAACTAAACTAATCTGCCTTCTTGCCTGGATACGAAGGTTATTATGGAAGTATTCTACTAGTTTTGCCTGCCCTGTTAGCAGAAGCCTCCTCTAAGATACACTGCAGTTGAATCACACCCACACATCCCTAATGAAAGCCCAAACACTACAAGTTCTTAACTCCGGATATGAGTGATTTTTTTTTCAGACAGACCTGATTCTTTTTCAGGCCAAAGCAGAACAGCCCTGAGACTGCATAGATTACCTACCCTGTTTTAACTCCTGAAAGAGCTTAATATTGTATCTTTTATATTCTGCTGCACTCACTAAAGTCTCCACAGAAATGCAAATTAACAGGATTGGAAATTAGTGTCCTGGAGAAGGAGTGCTGCTTTAAATGAAGTGTTTTCCAGAAGCGGCAAGACAGACAGTGATGTCATCATAGCCTCAGCGTCCCTGTGCACCTCACTAATGAGAAATAAACGCTAGCAGTAGTTAGAAACAGATGCTTAATACTTTGCACAAGCAGTCATCCATCTAGCTAAGTCTTCCCCTGACTATAAACACTATTACCTCAGGCTGCTTTTTGCAAGGTGCAGCCTCTGCAGATTTAAGTGTGTGCAACACACCCCAGAGGCTCCAGGGTTCCATCTTGTTTAAAAGCAGCACTCACAGGGACTGCAAAAATCCTCTCTCCCGGTGGCCAGTCCTTGCTGCCAAGGTTTTACAAGTGGGCACCGGGCAGCAACACTGTGGGACATGCTGCTAAGCTCGAGTGCTGCTCCACAGAGCTGAGGCAAAGAGAACGGGCTGTGAAGGTTCTCTGCCAGCCACAGAATCTCTAGGAGTCAGTTTCTTTTTCTTTGCCCTTTTTTTTTTCATATCCTTTAGCACTAGAAGAGCTACCTTGGAGACCCTCAGATTCTGCCAGCCTAGCCAAGGAAATCACAGAACATAGTGGGGTTTTTGTTGATGTGCTTGAAATAGCTCTTAAAATGATACTGATTTTAATGCTGGTGCTCAAAAGTCTCAAGAAGCAATGCTGACTTCCTGCATGACTTATTTATATCCAAACTCAAAACTCCTGGCATTTCTCACACAAGCAGATTTACCCATGTTGAAAATGAGACTCTTGGAAAGACGTTCAGCCAATTAGTGTTCCAGTTCCAACACAGATCTGGAAGCTCTGCTTGTTGCGAAATCCCAAACTTCAAGCGGTAAATCTCACAACTTGAGGAATCTTTTCTTCTTTCTCATGCTCTTGTTAACAAGTGTATTTCAGAGCATGGACTCCAAAATAGTAATCAGACTCTCTCTCAGTGATGAGCTGAAGAGCTAAAATTTCTTTCCTAAGCTATGATAACTTAACAAGCTACCACATCTCAGCTGACCCCCACTACCAAGGTCAAACAGCATGAAAATAATCAACTGATTACAACATTTACCTCAAGAAAAAGTTAAGCTATTGAGCTAATGTCTTCTGCTGGCCATTTGAGACAGACTAGTAAAGATCAAGGTGATGGAAACAGCAGGTTAAGTGCAGATATTTTTGCTGTCGCTCTGAGGTGGAGCAGAAATGCATTTTCACAGAGGCATCCACACTGCAGAGCCTGTCGCTCCAGGATCCAAGGACAGTCTCACACTGGCAGTAAGGAGAAGCTGATGCTCACCTGGCAGCTGCCACCTGGTGTGTCCCTGCAGCCAGGGCAACCAACCCCAGCCTTCAGAGTCAATGGTCACCTCTCCATTATGGATATGACTAATTTAACGACACATGCAGGTCTTAGGCCCTCTGATCTTTTCTTACCATGACGATATGGATGGAGCATGTGCTACCATTTAGGAAAAGCTGGAAGCTCCATATAGCAGTAAAAGTTAGGGAATAGGCTTCCTTTTAAAAAAATCAAACAAAAATATGCCTAATTATAGAGCTGCCTAAACAGTTAGCTTGCTCAATCTAAGACAGCAGGATTCTCACTGCTAAAGTTTACTTACATTCTCCAGTCCTTCATTCAACAAAATCACATCTCTCCCTTTATGATGTAAAGTTAAGCTATTTTCATCTCAGTAAGATCTCTCATAGAAAAATTTGAAGGACTTAACAGCTTGTAACTGACTCTGTACTATCTCTCTCCATTAGAGATTAATTAAGAGAGATTAGATACTTATTCTTAACAGTTTCCTAAGCTTTATAAAAGTGTTGTATCAAATGTGTTAAATCTGTCTGACATAACTTTTTCAAGTCATCCTCAGCCTATAATATTTATCCTAAATTTATAAATCATTAAAGAGTTTCTACTGGTGCTGTGGCCCAGGGATGCAATTAATTCACACAGCTTTTTTTTCCCCTGAAACACTGGAAATATCACATTCCTACTGAGTTTGTAGCTACTACTTTAAAACAAGTGAAACATGAAGATGTTACCTTGATCTATTCCTTCTGTTCTCTTTCTCTTTAAATTTAGAAGTGCAGGTTGTTGCTCCTTTACAGCTTCTGCAGGGCAGTTGGGTCTGGGAAGCTGACTTCCTGGAGTGGGTCCTGGTCGGTTACTAAAGTACTTCTGCTTCAATGCCTTCATGATAAGGGAAGAAAGATAATCAAGTAATTAGTAAAAAGCATCAGAACACCGTATATTAAAAAGTTAACATGACAAAAAGTCTTTTTAGTGACTTCAAAACTACTTAGGTACTTTTGTATCTGAAGAAAGCCTTGTGACAATTCCAAGTTTCACCGCTGCCACAGCCCTTGGGCCAAACTGGATGCCAAGAGATACTTGGGCACTGTTATCTTTATCTAACCAGGGCTCTGACACCGCAACAAAGCTCTAGACAAACAGTCCATTTCCCACTCTGAAGAACTTGCATTCTGCATGGAAAGGCAGAAGGCAAACAAGTAGGCAGGGTTGATTTCCTTAAGTGGAATTACACGTGCTATTTTTAATTTTAGCAATTCCACAGCTTCCATAAACCATAGTTAAGGAAAATAAGCTGAGTAGTCCCCAAGGAAATCAATGTTCTGGCTTATGCCAGTTACATCATGTTCAATGGTAGCTATAAATCAAGCCAAAACATTGAAGTGCAAGTTCTTTCCTTTCTTCAACTGTGGCATTATCAATAAAAATATTAGGCTAATCCTGCATATTCAATATTCAAGTCACCACCCTAAAATATGGCCTTTAAAATGACTTCGTACATACGAACTAGCAGAGGAGGCACCTCAATGCATGCCAAAACTAATTACTTGGGTACTTACACTGAAAGCTCTTTCCAGGAAACCCTGAAAATACTCTAAAAAAATTATTTTAGTGAAAAGATACCTAATGCTAATCCTTAGAACTGAAACCTACCTTGTCTAACAAGCAGTGAGGGAGCATTAATGCAGCATCTCTGCTTTTTTGCATGCTTCTGTAACAGTGGGAGATGACAGAACTATAGCTCTGAAACAGTCAATTGCTGCATCTTCCTCACAGCAGCAAAGCACATTCTGAACTAGAACTGAAACATTCTGCAAGATTTTTAGTTCAGAATCTTTCATTTTTCCCCACAACATATAAGAAAGTTGTAACCAGTTTTATGTGAGTATAATAGAAATGCACATTGAGGAAGTCTGGCTTCAATCACCACTTTTTTTTTTTTTTTTGTAAAAATGGGGATTAATGAAAACTCAAAAAGGGGATCACAAAATCTTAAAAATAGGGAATAAGATATTGTAGGTTAAGTTTTAAGCAGTCAAAAAAGCATGACCCTTTAGTTTGACTTTTTAGTTTCCTACCCTTGGACTACACGAGGAAATGAGATTTTTGGTTAGCTTTGTTCATGCCTCTCAAGAGTTCTCTCTGAAACACCCAAAATACTACTAGTATTTTGTAGACAGGGCCAGCTTATTTCTAAGTTGGCTTTCTAGCTTCAAAACACATTCACCTGATATTAAGCATTAGGTTAGTGACCATTAGGACGTAACACACGTCTACTATACCTGAGTAGCTGTAACCCTAGCACAAGGATTAAACGTGAACAAGCCTTGCAGGAGATCGAGCAAATCATCACCAGCTGCACTGAAGATATGCTGAAGTGGCATTCCAGGAAAGGACTTAAATGTGACATAATCTGGAAGACTAGTCATTCCCTACAGAGACAAAAGTGGAATGTACATTTTTCACATAAAAAAAAAAAAAAAAAAAAAAAAAAAGAGTTCTGGAGTTCTGTTTTTCACAGAAGTCACTTTGCATGGCTATTTTCACAACAGAAGGAAAGTATGTTGTAAAGCACTCTGCTATTGCTTGGTCACTGTAAACAACTAGGAATAACAAGTCATAAGGACATTGCTGTAATTGCTACAGTTCTCCTCGTGTAATTGCACTTCTCCTTGTGTAACACAACTGCCCTTCCCTTGCTTCCCTTGTGACCGATACATAAGGAAAAACTACTAATAAATAAAGAAAGAATGAAATAACTTTAGAGCGGGTGTGACCAAATGAACAGACGTTAGCTTTAGCTTTTCTCTTGCTATCTCCTGTGGTAGAAGGCAGATAAAATTCACACAAAAGCCCATTCGCATTTTCGCCATGTTAATCATATGCTCTCCTCCTCCTCAAAATTAACATCATCGGTGTTTTCAGCTATTTTTAAAATCTAGAACTGCTGAACTTGCTTTTGATACGGGAGGAAGGACGTGGTGAGAACGGAAAATATGCCAAGCAGATGAATCACATACTACCCCTCTCCCTGCTTAGTTGTCAGGTTAACCCCATTGTCTTCGTTCTGTTTGCATGTCTCTGCCTGAACATTAATATGTGTTTTAGACTGCAGTCACCACAATTCAGTCATGACTACAAGCAAACTAAAATATCAAGTAAAAAATGTATTTTTAAAAATAATCTAAAATATTAAGGTTTCATTTTCTCAAATGGATTCGTACGTTAGCCTTAGAATCCATCATCCTTACTGTGATAGCATCCTCTTCTCTTGCCTATACCTTGTCCTATCCTTTCCCCAAAAGCTGGACAAGTCTAAAACAAACAAACCTTCACTCATGTATTTCATTTAGAATCCTGGAAGAACAGCAAAGAATTGTTTTTGTGTTGAAAACTATTAAAACTTGTCATGTTAATCCAGACAAGTTGATTAAGCATGTCAAGAACATCATGCAACCACTACTACTTTACACAATTAGCCACGGGAAACCACAGAAACACACAGAAGGGACACCAAGAAGCGTTACCGAACTAATAATACTGTCATATTGACCACAGATTTGCTAGAGAAACTATAAATTTTAGCCGTTTGTCTGCTATTTTGTGACATCAGGCATATGCTGCTTTCTGATAATTTACTAAAAATTTAAAAAGCTAAAACAGACATTTCCCAAGTAAAGCTAATATTAATCTGTTAACCTAAAGGACTCACAGGCCACTGTTCTTCAGTTGGAGTGCCCAGCGTTTCAAATATCCGTGTCAGCTGATCAAGATCAGAGTCTCCTGGCAAAAAAGGAACCTGGAAGAGGCAACAGTATTTCTGATTGAATTAACATCTGCAGTTCAGTTCTGGACACCAACTTTGAATTCCTGCTTATAACTTATCATAAGCAAAACATCTTTGTATACCAGTTTCCCACTAAGAGGTCCACTGAATGTTTGCTGCTTGGTACTAATGGCATATATATTCTGCAGGCTTCTTGCAACCAGCCTTGATATCACTGACTTGACAGGGCTAAATATAAGATTAAATTACCACAGACTTAATGTAAAATGACTGAACATGGTAGAGGAAAGAGTTTAAGCATGCAGATTAGCCCGTTTTAGCTCTGTCAGTCACAATGATCCTTCAAAAATATACAATCTGGAGTTAGGTTTTATATTTGAAACACTGAAATGTGACTGGATTGGACTGATGGGATGAGACAACATAAGGCAGGGTATCGACCCATTAGGTGAGAAACTGTGTAAGCAGGGCCACGTTTGGTTTAAATTAGATGACAGAAAAAGGGGCTATTTGTGCAGTTTAAGTTGCAGCTTGCGCACTAGACACACAGTGTAAAATGAAGGAGACTTTGAAAAGAAGAGGTATCGGGAACACCTAGAGGCAGTATTTAACATATTAGCCTTGGAAGAGTATAATCAACATCCCTAACGGGCACTGGGGTTAGATTGGGATACAATGAAAGTCATTTGAACATCAAATGCTTTGTAAAGCTGCCTGATGAGGTTGTGCAGTGTAGCACATTTTCTGCTTTCTAAGAAACTGAATAATTCTAAAGAATATTGCTTTTTCTCATTTATTTTCTTGACTTCGGTTGAGCCTCCCCACCCAGCTTTGGAAGGTCTAATGCCACGCCTGCATACGCATTACTAGCACTAGACAGTGCCTGTACATTTCCATTTCGAAACAGTATGTAAGAGCACTGCTTTTGTGTGATAAATTGTGTGGTGGTGTTCTCGACCATTCCCCACTCATATTTTCCTCTCTCCAAAGAGCCATGTAACAAATGGCCTAGCTCAGTAAAACATACCTAAGGACTATTACATCTTGCTCACCTTACTTGGATGACACTGCAGGGGAGGCTCACTGTTGGCCTTCAGCTTTACTCCAGCACCACCTGGGCACATCCCTCACTCATTGCAAACCACCCATAGCTCGGGTGTGGGTGATGATTGCTCCCAGTTATCAGGATCAAAGCAGGACTTTAACAGCTTGTTGCACTCCTGCTATTCCTAAAGACTGACTGCAACAGTAGGGAAACTCAGTCTACTCCAAAGCTTCCTTTTCCTTACAGTTAGCACATCAGAAAATTTTCCCTCTCTTCCTTTCCTAAGAAGCAGCATAACTTGCTTTTGCTGTTACTGAAGAACACATGTTACCCTGAAGAAGAGCAAAGAAAAATCTTTGCATTTAAAGACTTACCCGAAGGAGTAATTCAGCTAAAATACAACCAACAGCCCACATATCAACACCTACACCATACATTCTAGCTCCAAACAAAAGTTCTGGGGCTCGGTACCACCTGAAAAGAGAAATCATCTTAGGAAAAATGATGTTTTTACTGATGTCAAGTGCAGTATGTTGTGGCTATGCCAGAACTATAAAACAGACACCGCTCCTGGCCTGTCTATTTTTCAGACACTGAGATTAAAAATCCATATTCTACTCTGTAAAGTCTTTTAAGAAAGATGAAATGTCATTGTGCGTTCTTCACCAAAGCATTGGGTTTAACCACAAATAACTACATTTTCAGCTGAGCTGATTATCTAATAACTGCAGATGTGCAAAGGTACCTGAAGGTAGAGATTGGTTTTGTGCAAAAATGAATCTGGACTACAGTTATTTAAAGCGGCTACTTCCACTGCCTAAGAATAACAAAGATCTGATGCTGTATTTCACTTCCACTCTTTTGGATAAAGGTGCAAAAATACCTCAACTTTGAGTAGTGCTAACATTAAAGCAGACAAACATATCTCTCTTGCATATTTTATACTCTTCTATTATTCATTAATAAAATATTTTAATGAGCTCAGGTGAATAACATACAAACAAGATTCTAGCCTCATGATTAACAGAGAGAGCTGCCTTGCTCTGAAAGTTAGGCTTATAGGCAGCTATATACTATTTCCATGTTTGGAGAGAGAACCATTCCATACAACAGCCCCATACATACATATAATATCTATATATAAAAAATGTTTGTTCTTATCACTCTGCCAAACAGTGCTTTCCTGTGCTATCACTTAGGAGGCTCTGGCCAACACAGTGTTGCCACATGAGTTAGATATCAAAATAGCACAATTTAACAAGATATGTTTCAAGGGGCAATAAAAAATAGCTACACAAACCCCACACCAAGGAAACAAAGTAGGATATTTACCTTGTTACTACTTGGTGCGTATAGACTCTATTTGGACTTCCAAAAGACTTGGCCAAGCCAAAGTCAGCCAATTTTAAAACTCCATTTTCATCTAACAGCAAATTATTGGGTTTTAAATCCTGCCAGTATAGAAACCAAAGAATTAAATACTTCACTATTAATAAAAACAGATAAATAATGACATCCTAGCAAGTTTATAGCAACAGTATCCCAAAGACAGGTTTCTGATTCCACCATAAATTGCCATCTGGGGAATGGATGTGAGGGAGTGGGAGAAACACAAGTATTTTCACATATCTTAAAAATCAGTTGGGCACCTCCACCTGAATATTTCAGTATTTAAACTGTTCTTTATTAGTGCATAGTTGCCAAATGAATAATGATAGTTTTTTACATAACTGTAGTACATATCAAGGAACTCATACAGTAACAACACTAATCAAAGTCATCTAATTTTAGATCCTTTATACAAATATGTCTAAATGATAATCCATTATATATGTCCAAATGATATATGTCCAAATGATAATCAATAACTGTAAAAAGTTCCTTGCATTGCTACTCTCTCTCCACAACAGCTAGGACTAGAGCTTACAGACTTAACATGTAGGAGCTTCAAAGCAGAATTTGAGTACAAAACTCTAACACAGCTGTTTGGATGTCACAACTGAGAGCCCTTATGCCTGTAACAAAATTCAATGCAAACTTACCCTGTGTAGAATCCAGTGCTGATGTAAATATTCTAATCCTTGAAGCGTCATCAGCATATATGCTTTGATGTGAGACTGTGTCAACACAATACTAGTATCCTTAATAATAACCTGTAAAGTATTAGATTAATAATAAAGCTTTATGTGCAAAATCATCTTATCCAACTTCTTTTAGCTGAAGTTGTTTTATCCTTTAAGCCACAGTTTGAATTGGAAACCACATATTCTCTACTCCCACGAAAAAAAATCATCTATTCTGAAGATCAGAAAATGAACTGGGGAGTTCAAATAGCCTATGTGAACCTCATGTAACAGAGTAAAGAAAACGGGAGAGCAACAACAGCTTTTCATTGCAGCTCAATTTCAGGACAAGGCCACACACTTAAAAAGGACTTTTTTTTTCTTTTTTTAATTTACTGTCAAATTTATGTTCCCACTTCTTCCTTCTTGCCCTGCATAACCTAAGCATCTAATCTCTGAAAATACAATGGTTACCTCTTCTTCTCCATAGTCTTTGAATAGTAGTAGCCCCTGCTATTGTATCTTAATAAAGCTATCTGAATTGTCAACATTCTTTGATTTTGACATTAAAATTCTATACCTATATCCTATTTTAAAATATTCCATACACTACTCCAAGACCCTTTTGTTAATACTTTTTTGCAGTTGCATAGTAGCTTTTCCCAAGCTCTAAGTTATTTGGGATTTACAAAAAAAAAGAAAAAAGAAAAGCAGCTATTTGAGACTATACAAAGAGCTTCACGTACGCTGCCAGTCACAACAGGCTGTGTGCCCAAACGGCAGCCTTTGAGTGACACCACACTGAAAACAAGTGCTCTGCACAATGCAGCACTAGGTAGCACAAAGCACTTCACTCCTCTTTGTAACTGTGTTTTTCCTTAGTTCTAAATGTTGCATAGTTCCTAATCAGGCAGAATCAATCCTTTCACTAGTACACTAAGTAATGGAGCTTTTCTTAGCAGAAACTTGCTTTGTGATCTAACCTTTTCAGGTTCAGATTCAGGCCTTCCTCTCGTTTCAGTGACCCTGACAACGTTTAACAATAACTCCTTCCCATGCTTAATGTCTTATGTGTAATGAGTTAGTGAAACAGCTACTTTTCTTTCGGGCTAGAGTATGGATAATAAAGCAAAGATAGAGATCTGACATGAAATAACATCTAGGAAAGTCTTTCGGAACAAAACCCTTCTATCAAAATATCCAATAAAAAGATTTTTACAAATGCAAACTATCTTAACATCAGAAAAATTCAGGTATTTGAATATATACTGCTGTTACATTTAGTAG
>JAVCKT010096897.1:0-12380 GCA_032273925.1 Rhynchotus rufescens | reverse complement strand
TTTATTTTATTTTATTTTATTTTATTTTATTTTATTTTATTTTATTTTATTTTATTTTATTTTATTTTTTATTTTTTATTTTTTATTTTATTTTATTTTATTTTTTATTTTATTTTTTATTTTATTTTTTATTTTTTATTTTATTTTTTCTAGGAGGAGAATCCAGTGCTGATCCTAAATGGGGAGCTCACGTGCCCATAACTTGTAGAGCAGTGTTGATTCTTTCTAAGGCCACTATTCCTGTTACTCTTGTTTACCCTCCTGGCTTCTTCCTGAGAGGATTTCCTTTGTGAATGCCTTGGGAGGTGGAAAGCCCCATGTAATGGTCTATATTACTATCTCCAAGCTTCAGAGTTACGGAGTTGCACTTCAGATCTCTCCTTTTAATAGCCCTGAGAATTAGTCCTTCAGCACCTCTGAAGGGTAGCACTTTTTTATTTATTTATGTTGAAGGTGGGCTGTTCTTCTGTTTTCTTGTCCTCCAAAGGGCATTTTTTTTCCCCTGAGTATTTTCACACTTTTTTTCCCACATTGGTCTGGATATTGGCCACATGGGTAGAAAAATGCTAAAACCCCTAGTGCAGCACAGCTGGGCACGTGGAGTTGGTTCTTGAGCCGATTCCTCTGTAGTGCTGCCATAGGAGCTCCCAGATCCCTGCTCCTGCTGTAGTAGCTCCTGGACCTCTGCTGCTTGTCAGGCTGGAGCAGCAGGGGAGGCCAAGTACACAAGGAGCGGGCTGCCCTCGGCAGGTGACCTGCAGATAAGATGTGTGTGGCCTCGATATAAGGACTAGTCTTACCTGCAAACCACCATATGTGTGTATGGCAAGTAAAAGAAACTAGTCTAATTCTGGCCCTCTGAAAGTTCTTCCTGTACCAAAAAAGAGGACCTAGAGTAAGGCAGAAGCAAGGGAGGACTTCAGTACTAGCTGGCCTTGGTGTTCCTTCACACAGAGTTGGAAATTACTTCATCCTGCTTTACCTGTGACCTTTAAAAAGGGATTTGCTGCTTACTACCCATAGGATGGGCTTTTTGTAGAGCAAGGCAGCTCCTACCGGAGTGGAGTTCTGGTGGTGCTGTTATCGTGGTCTTACCAGCTCTGCGTGCAGGTGGCAGCCTCCTCTTGTTCCGTGGCAGTGCTAGGGACTGTGCCCCACCTGTGAAGAGCAGCCTGGTGCTCGCTTAGCTCTATCGTCCGAAGTCTTGCGTTTCTGTAGGCAAGTCGCCGTCCTCGTGTCAGCTTGCTCCGCTTGTGCTCAGGTAACAGAAGTCACTGGTGAGTCCGAGTTGGTGCTTCCTTCTAAACACATCTCAGCCTTCACGTGATGATGGTGCTTTTCTTCAAAGTAGGTTGCTTTCAAGTGTCCTAAACCACGTGCTGTAAAACTTCTTCTAGAGACTAAGAATTGGTACTGCCTAGTGTCTTACCCATGTACTTCATGACTGACTCCCGTATGAATGTGCACCGCCTCGTTGTGTGTATGAGCGTGGATGTGTTTCCCTACGTTGCTTTTGGGGAAGAACTCCTTTCGGTGGAGTTTTCCTAAACTTTCTTCTGCTACCGGGATGTTGGTACAGTGAAAATCTTGCCTGGAAGCAATGAGCTTCTTTCTGAAATGTGGGAATACAGCCTCTCAAGACTGCATCTTTATGAAAATCATTTTTAATGATAAAAATGACAAATTGACAAACTCTGGAAGAAGAACTGATACCTTGGAAGGGTATGGGGAGCTGGGTGGTTTTTTGTCTTTTGGAGGGGAATTTAGGGGAAGTGTCCCACGCGAAGCTTCAGGAAGAAAATCAGTATGAAATATGTTTGTGAGCGGTGTTAAAAGGACTAGTGTGTGTGTGTGTGTGTGTGTGTGTGTGTGTATGTGTGTGTGTCTGTCCATTTTGCATCATATCCAGTGTTTCACAGATGGCGTTATTAAAATAAATTATTAGAAAAGCTCTGTGGAGTGGCCTGTTGATTTACTCCAGTGCCCTGAGCCAGGTCGAATGGCCTCGCTCAGTCAGCTGCGGAGTGTGCTTGAGCATAAGGGAGCAACAGACCAGGAGGGAGATAGAAAACAACCCTCATGGTTTGGCAAGGTTGACATCTGGGTTTGTGCTGGGTTGAAACTGAGACCTGTTAACAGCTCTAGGAAGTAGGGCTGTTCCTTGCTAGTAGAGACCTGCCCTGGGTCTTGGGTCCCACGAGGGAGCGGATCTGCTTGCTGCTATCACATTTTGCATGGCCATGTCTGATCAGGCTTTGGCCTCTGTTGTGTCCTCATCTCCATCATGCAGCTGCCCACACAGTGCACCCAGAACCCCCAAAAGGAGCAACCTCTTTCCCCTCTTTAAACTCTATTTTAAGTCATGCTTGGCTATGACACAGATAATTTCCATGCAGATAGTGGGAAGAGATGTATCCTTTGATGCCGTTGGTATTTCAGACATCTGTTGAAAGGCAACGACTTTTAATGAGGCGGGTTGCAGGTACCTCTATTCCCAGAAGTCTGCTTTGAATCATTTGGGTGGCACTTCTGTCATCTGCTCCGCTACTTCACTTTGAAGATCAGTTTGTCTGCACTTGCTGACAAGAAGGATCTCCTGCCAGCAGCGAGCGAGACCTGCAGCTGGGCGAGTGCTCTGTGCAGAATGGGCCAGACTTCTGATTCACCTCCCGTTAACACACAGGTACGCAGGGTCCAGCGGTGGGTGCCACTGTCTCCAGTCTTACTTGCTGAAAGGCCAGTTTTCAAAAGCAAACGCTGGCTTTAATTCATGTTTGGGATAGGGAGTTGTTTCATGTGGGGCATTATTTTCATCCATGGTGAATGGTTACTGGAGTTAACAGAAGGTCTGAGCCTAGAGGACAAAATGTGTCATTGTGGAGCTTCTTTTTGTTTTTACTGTGTAAGGAGGGTGCGGTTTAGTAATGTGGATGCTCCCCTGAACAGAGAGTGGCTTGGGGCACTCTTAGCAGCTGGGAGAGGTAGATTCAACCCCACTCCAGCCTTGTGCAGGAGTTGAGACGAGGCCCCGTGTGGGCTGGTGCCTGCTGCTCTGCACACTGCCCTCAGAGCTGCCACGTGTCCTGTCCGTGCTGCTCCCTCCCTGGCTGGGGGAACCCATGGAGCCCTGCCTTTTGTCCTCTCTGTCCCCATCTTTTACTTACGCCCTGAATCCACGTTTGGGGCTGGGTGCTCTGGCAGGGGTTTGGCAATGAATGCAGTAGGGTAAAGAGTAAGGCGGGAGCCTTTCAACGTAAAGGCTATCGGTAACCCGAGAGTGAAGGGCTGGAGCGGAGGTGTGGTGCCTCCTGAACCCCAGGAATGCAGGAGGGATTTCCTAGCGGAGAGAACATGCTAACGTGATGGCTCCTGCTGTGCTGCCGCTCCAACCTTGCTGCTGGTAGCACCGAGCACGTCTGCAAACTGCACTGGGGAATTAAAGCCCAGCTCCGTTCCTTTCTGCCTCCAGTCTCTGGAAGATACGGCCCTTCTGCAGCGCCCACTCTTCCCTGCAAGCCAAATGACTGGGCTGCCTCTCCCTGGCCGCTTCCTCCCACCATCTGCCTCCCCTGCGGCCAGATGGCCTCCCTCTGGAGCTGCCTCCGCTGCGCACGGGCACCTGCAGCTCCCCGTGCTGGCAGGAGGTGCTTCCTGGTGGTCAGCTCTGCAACCAGCCTGTGAGGGACAGTGAATGGGAGCGGATGGGAGGGAGGCTGGGGGAGGCCACATACGAGTGACGGTCTCGGCATAAGGAGGCCACTCGACAGCTCAGCGCGTGTGGGAGGGAAGCGCTCGGCCCAGACTGCTGGGAACTCTCTGCAGGGCCAGCCCGTGATGCCAAGCTCTGCGGCTGCTGCTGGGCCGCAGCATCTGGCCTGCTCTGAGCCACGTCGCTAGCAGAGCTGAGTGGCAGCCGAGGGCCCGGCCTTGCGCCCGTCAGGCGGCTTCTCGCGGCCCTCAGCACTCAGCTCTGCTCCTTTCAGGCTGCTGTTTATGGGGAACTTTCAATGCACACACAGTGCCCTGGGTAATGGCAAACTGTCTTCATCCTCAAGTTACTTGGCATGCAGCAAGTGCTTCTGGAGAGAGATGCATTTCTTTGAAGTGCTTGCCCTTCTTGTGATGGGGAAGTAATGCCAGATTCCTTCCTTAAGCTACTGAAGAAACATACTGTGCCTTAGCTGCACTACAGTACCTGTGCCACGCTGCAAGTTAAGGTTAAACAGCAATGAGAAGCCCTCCTTTTAATCATGCCAGCTTTAACTTGCATAAAAATGCAATCAGTCTTTCCTTGCCTTTATTTTTCTTTCTTTCTATGTGTGTGTGTGTGTGTGTGTATTTTTGGAGTGTTAGATCAAGCAAAAAGACCAAGCTGACTTAATATGTTCTTAAATCCTAGAGGCAGGGTATCTGGGAAAACTTTTAAGTGATAGACAGGAGGAGGAGCATCTGAAATTTGGAACTACACTTCTGCCCAAAAGCAGGGAAGCACGATGCTTGAGAGCTGGCCAGCACTGCAAACTCTCTCCCCCAAACCAGCATCCAGGTTTCAAACCATCCATGCATGGATGCTGTGACCTGCACCATTAGCAAATATGATTTTCAGTTTAGTCTGCCCAACTTTGGTAACTACAGTTGGCTGCAGGGAGCTTCCCTTAGATGTAAGGCTACCCTTTGTGTCAGGCAGGCCTTCTCCTGGGATTTGTTTCAGTCAGCGGGAAGGCAGCACTGAACAGTTCATCCTTTTTGTCTCCTTCCCCAGTGCTCACCATCTTCTGTCATGTTTGGAAGTCTGGGAGAATTTCGGCTACTCTCCTCCTTAGCTGGTTCTTCCTCTCCTCTCTCTCTCTTTCCTTTTTCATCAGTAAGGGGTACTGCCTCCAAGCCTTGAATGTGCTCAGCAGGAGCCTCCTTAGAGAAACAGGGGACACAAAGAACAAAGTGGTGAGATGAAGTGCTCAGCAGGCCAGGTAATTCAAAGAGTTCTTCCATTTGAGGGCTGAGGAGGGTGGCTTCCTAAAATGCTTGTGGGATTTGTCCTTTCTCTGCTAATCAGAGCTGTGACATATGTTACCCCTCTGGGTGCAGACTACTTCATTAATACATCAATCATCCTAGGGAAAAATAACACCTTGCCTTTTTCTATCACTCTCCTCTGAGGATTTTTGCTCCTTCCTCTGGGAGGTTTCATTAGCTTCTGGTTTAGTCTGCTGGAGATGCAAGATGCTTCTTAAAGACTAACTGGGGTCTCCCAAGGCAGCAGCTTTAGCAGAAACACAAGTGGGAAGAGCTGGCTTAACTGGCCCAGACCAATCACTGACAGCTGGGTTCTGCTTCTTACCTGATTTTAGGCACCCCACCAGAGATGCCTTGCCCTGGCTCCCTAAATGGGGGGAACAGCCCCTTCAAATGAGCAGTTTCCACATCTAGGTCTGAACTGCCTCCCAGTAGCACCAGTCAGTGGAGGAGCACTGAGTGACTGCATGGGACTCCCACTGTGGAGTCCCATGCAGAACGAATCCAATCTCCTCCTCCTCTGAATTTTCCTCGACTCCTCCAGTTTGCTGCTGGTATGTTGGGCTGAATTGTGTACTGGTTTGATCTTACTGATTCAGCCAGCTAGAGCAGCTTCACTACATGGTGTTAGAGAAGAATTTCTTTGAGTTCCCCCTCCAAGGTGATCCTGCCAGGGCTTGCCACCCAGAGAGCCTCCCCGTGACTGCAGGAGCTGATGTGCCTTCGTTGGGTCTGGTAGGTGGACGGGATTCTGTTTCCTTCTGAACTTTGATAATTGTTTTTCCTGCTGTTAAAATGCACAGCTAAATGCTGTGTGACGAAGAGTGAACTGGGTGTGTTCAACTCCAGTTGAACCCACAGAATTATGTGCTGTACTGCTTGGTGCACATCAGGCTTGCGATGACAGAAACAGGAAGTTTTCCTAAGTGGATTTTCTAGTTGGTCAGCTTTAGATTTGCACACTGAATCATCCACTGTGGGCAAAACAGTGCAGGGTAATTTCTGCAGAGTTATTTGGCTTGTTGTAATTACACTTAAAGCTTTTTCTAAAGCAGCTCTTAGCAGAAGCTACATGCCCAAATCTGCTAATCAGCTTAGAATGTTCTAGCCTCTTATTTCCTTTCACTGTATTTTCTTTCATCACATGTAGAAGTCTTGTGAAGGGTAAGGCCTAAGCTTTCTTTTCCAGGCTACATGAAACTTCTCACCATAACTGCTAGTGTTTTCTGTGCATGTCTCGGAAGCAAATTACAAATAGTAGGGGACAGGGATTCACATGTTCTTGGGAGCAGGTCGTTGCTCTGTGAAAAGCACAATCTCTGAAATATTTTATAGGGTCTATTAAACCCAGGTACAAAGAATCACTGGCAAGGGAAGGTCCTTACTTGTTACTGTGTTCAGCAGCAGTCTCCAGCTTCTCCCATAATGCACTTTTTTCCTCCACGATCAGATCAAACCATGCCCAGAAGTGTTGCTTCTTGAGGAAGGCTGCATGGAAGGTGCTCGCTCTCTCCTCCAGCACGGAAAGAGAATCCTTGTACTAGGGAATGAGGACAGAGTGAGAACAGCTTCCTTATCCCAGGTGCCAGCTCACCAGCACAGTGTTGAGAAAATGGCAGTGAAGGGTCGTGGGATAAGGGTGGAAGAAAATCAGCAGGGGCAGTGAGGAAAGGTGGCGGTGGCCCTGAGTGGGAGGGAATAGTGGGGAGGTGAAGGGAGGTCTCTGAGGAAGGGGATGGAGGGGATAGATGGAGGGCAGGTTGTCAGATGTGGCTGTGGGGAGGGCACAGCATGACTGCAGCTGGTGGGGTTTGTAGCATTTCCACGATATGGTGCAGGCAAACCTTGAGCCAGTTCCTGAAGCCCATCCTGAGCAAGGAGAGGGAATAGAAGTCCTCAGCCCGGCACACCTTCTCCATGAGGCCCTCACGGGTGTTGTGAAGCCAAGCCATCAGGCACCTCCGCTGCAGGCCCAAGCTGTGGTGCTTCTGTGCAACCTGGGCAAAGGGGGCAGGTAAGGCAGGGGCAGCTACCTGCACTTGTGACACACAGCCCCAGTTACAGAAAAGTGGACATGCTGGAAAATTATTTGTTTTGGGGGCCCTAAAATGCAAGCATCTACTTGGAGTGACTTCTGGGTAGTTTCAACAAAGGCAACACAGCACATAGAACAAGACTTAAATCCCTATCATGCCCACGCATATCCCCAGCAGCAACACTGGTCACTGCTGGATAGTATCCACTTGAAATAGCTCAACCTGTTGTGAGAGGAGCAGCAGCTCCTCTAAGAGCAGCTTCCAGCCCAGCCGTGTCTGCAGTGTTGATCAGCAGGACGGCCCGACAGAGCAGCTGGCATCCCTCCGTGTCTCCCAGCCCGAGGCATTGTGCCTGTGGTTGAACACTTCAGGTAGCTCCAGCCCTACTGACTGAAATGGGAGCTTGCCAGCTCAGCTCTGGGCTTTGGCTGAAGCTCCAGGACACGGCTGAGTGTTACGATTCCACCCCTAGTAAATAAGACTGCCAACACAGTCATGTAGGGAAATATTTTGTTAGCTGTATTTATGCTTTGTGTTTTCTGAAGCTGCTGCCTCCTCTTCTGCACTGAAAGCATGACCACACTGGAGCAACCCAGGATTACTGCCTTTGGGATCCTGCTCCTGGCAGTGCCGACGCTGCTCCAGCACAGACACCAGGGAGAGAAAAGCTCTTGGGATGGTCCAGAGCTGACTGACTGTGCTGTAACTATGTGGCTTTGCAGTATCTTACTGACTACTTTGCTGTAGTGCAAGAGACCCCTTGCATCATTTAACTTCAAACACATCTTTTTCTTGATTTAAAAAAAAAAAAAAAAAAAAAAAAAAAAAAAAAACCTAAATCCCAGGGTTTTACCAGCAGCAAGGCAATTGGTTCTGTGAACAAATGGAGACTAACAAATGATCATTTCTTCTCTATAGCTTGAAATCCATTCCCTTATCTCTCCTTTGCTTTATCTTTAAGCTGCTATAAATGGGGAGGACACTGTTATGTTTTTGACCTTCCATGATTACCATCAGAGGGACTAATTGGAAAAACTAACAAAGGACAGGATGTGCAGGGTGGACTTTTGCGTTTTCCATCCTTCCCTGGCTTTAGAGCCTACTAACTTTCTTTCTTTCTAACAGCCGCATCCATTCCCTTTTCCTTGCTCCTGTGGCACCAGTCCTTTCCTTTGTCCTCATCACTTACCACCAGGTTTTCCTTGGCTTTCTCCCTCAGCTTCTTCCATGGCAACAATCCCCACTTTCTCAGCAGCACCTTCTCATAGTGTTCTCTTGCCTTTGCTTGGAGCTGCTGCTCCTTCTCCAGCCTTCTCTGCTTCTCCGCTTCTCTCTATAATACAATGAGCAGTAGTTTTAATTCACGCTGGAAAAGTGATGTTAGTCAGTGTTAACCACAGGTAGGTTGTCATAGTGGAGCTGGTGGTCCTGACCTGACAGGCAGACTTCTGTGTTTGTTTTCCACTGAATTAAAAATCTGTACCAAGAAAACAACACAGTTTAAGCATGGCCACTTACTCCAGCCTAAGCAGCAAGGAGGCGTGTACTATATAACTGTATGATATTAGTTTTGACTGCGCCTCAGCAATGAAGGTCGAAAGTCCTAGAACTCTCCCTTTAAGTAGAGCGGCAGTTGTAGGTGAAATCCCTGTAGAATTTGAAGTGAATGCTATTTGTGTTATCAGGACAGCTCATTTCCAAGTTAAAAGAATGAAGTGGGGCTCTTCCTAGGCTGCTGGGTACTGTTAGTTACCTAGCATAGAAAGGTTACCCATATTTTTCACATGGAAAGTTGCCTTTTGATAGACCTTTGTCAGGCTTGTTTAAGCTACGTGTCTGTGACCGTAGGGATATATATGTAGGAGTAACCCAAAAGAGGCAGGCCAGCCATTCTGCCACTGTGGGGGCTTACAACACCCACCCCTCATCAGTGCATTCCCAGCAGCTGGCTCCTGCTGATGAGGCAGAGATAGCACACGCCTCACAGCCTGTCTATTAAGATGGCCAAAAATGAGCAAGGTGGTAGGTTGCCATAGCTGTGCCCTGGTATGGAATGCTGAAACCCTCAGCTCCCGTCACGCCAGCTGCTGCCGGAGCGTGAGTGGGCAGTGGCTCCTCCCTATTCCCACTAACGCGGCACAGATGGGCAGTGTTTGGTCACCAGCTTCTTCTGCCGCCTCTCCTCTCGTCTTCTCTCCTGCTGCGCTGCCTTCTCCTCCGCCTCCTTCCTCTGGCGTGTTTCCTCTTTAGCCTTCAGCTGGGCCTTCAAGAAGGAAATGGATTGAAGTTGAATGGAATGCAGTGCCATGTAGCCTTCTGAGGAACACAGGCTTCTTAAGCTACCCCAGACCAGTGATATTCCTCTCAGACTGACCATGGCCTGGAACTTCAGAAGGAAGCAGACATTGCTGAACACCAGGTATGATCTGTGTTGGACAATGAACTATGGAAGGGCGAGGAAGGACCGCTCCTTCTACACATGGCCATCTTTCCTTGCCCCAAGTTACAATGTTTGCCCACTTTTCTCCTGAAAATGTAAATGGTGCTCTGAGTTAGTTACTGATAGTTTAATTGCTGAAGCCTGTACTGAACCCCTGGAATATGTCTGTGGAATGTGAAGTTTTACTGCTACGAGGAAGGCAGTATTACAGGTGCTAAAACATTGTATTTTTCCCCAAACACTGAAGAACACAGTTGTTGTTTTACTTTACCAAAGCTCATACTTGGCACAGTATCTTTCCTGAATGTTTACCTACCTACTCCTACTTTCATTTTGCAAAGCTCCAGCGCTTACTGCATGCATTAGAGGCCTCAAAAAACACGATTCATGATTTCTATGTTTTCTAACCTCTCAGATTGTGGCAACTGCAGCTAAAGATACTCAGCTTCCTGCTTGCATGTCCACCCTGTGATTAAAATGTTCTCTAAAGCTCATTTCGGCCTTCAACATAGACATAGGCATCCCTCTTGCTTACAGAAAGACAGAATATTGGTTGGTTAGGATCTCAGTTCTGAGTTTTCTAATCTTACTGTAACTCTGTATCAATATGTCAGTGATAGATTAATGCATTGAAGCTTTGAAGGCTCCTCTGTTGGGATATATATCACAGAATAAAGCCTATTAACTATGTAAGTATTGTTAGTATCTTTCAGAGTTGGCAGAGCTTTGCTATAACCTAAAATGTGGGATTTTCTGCCATGTCAGATACCATGTCCTCAAGCTGCACATCCTGATGTGACTGAGCAGGAAAGATAGTGGCTGGGAAAACCCACCATCTGCCAAGTTCAATCAAGTGGATCTTTCCACCTGCTCCTTCACTCTTCCCATCCTTGGCAAAGACAGTCATGGCTATAAGGTAGGTGCAAAAGAGACAGTGGAGGTGGTGGATGGTAAGGGAGGCTACTTGCAGAGTTGCAATGGGGAACGAAAGAACAGCAAGTATCTGCCTGTGGCATGGTAAGGCTACTGGGGTCACTGCATGCAAACACAGGGATAACTTCAGGGCTTGTTTAAATGTGTTCTTGTTTAAATGTCTGCTTTCTCACAAGCCATAAAAATAGTATTTTTTAATAAAGATCCTCTTTCCAGACTTTGACTCTATAGGGTTTAAACAGCATTTCTTCTAAGTGGAATGATGGGAAAGAGACTGCGTCATTTTCCTCCCTTTTCTTACCAGTTTTTCCTCCTCTCTCTGTTGTTTGGCCTCTTCCAGCTTCCTCCTGCATTCTGCCCGCTGAATTGCTCTCTCCTCCATAGCTAAACAGAAACAAGAAGATTAGGCTCAGCGGAAATGCGCTATAGGACAATGGCAGAAGTTAGATGGACAGGAAGGATGACATCCCTTCTCCCCTGCCGTGTTCCCTGTTGGCGTGTAGAAGCTACCGCTCAAGCGCTCTGTTTCTGTCAGCTCTTATGCTGGCAGTGCCACAAGAAAAAATATTCATAAAGACTAAGGGTTGCCCTACTTGGATTTACTGTCCCCTCCCTTGCTGACAGTCACAGCCATGGGGCTGGACTATGAAGAAGCTGTTTCCAGAGCTCTGTATCCTGCCTTCCCTTTCTGCACGCTGAGGCTCACAGCCTCTGATTTAGCAGCAGTTGCAGTGAGCTCCTCAAGACCTTCAGCAAGTGCCATGGCTAATTTACAGAGGAATGTCCTGGTACAAAATGCCCCGCCGCAGTGACACACGAGTGCCTGGCCTCTCTGGGGAGCAGCTACTGCTTCTCACCTCTTTAGGGAGAAAGCTGCAATGCAGCAGTCTTGCTGGCTGCCAGCAAGGGTGCTATGGTGCTGACGTAACCTCCCAGACCATGCAGTGGAGCTGAGAACCCATCCTCACTTGTCCTAAGCTCCAAATGGGGCACAGGCTGCAGCAACAGATGATCAGAGAGCATTTCAGTCTTTCAAGCACACTTGGTTTCTTCAGGTTCTTTTGTCATCTCTACCAGAATCCTTTGCCAAGGGAAAGTCATCCAGAGACAGTTTATTCACTGGGATGGATATATATATATATATATATATATACATATATATATATATATATAGGCATTCCAGAGCTCTGAAAACCTGCTTACTATCCCCAAAGCTAAATTGAGTCCAGACAAGTCAAAGTGATGGATGGCTCAGATTAGGCTGTGTGGGAGCTGAACACTTCCAGTTAACGAAAGGCAGTTGTTAGTGTGCAGCAATCATGGCCAAAAAGCTTTGGTGAACCCAAGGCTGTGAAAATATGACCATGATCACATTCCAGGCTGTGCAGAGTGGGGAGTCTTACTTGCATACTGTTATCAATCCAGAAGGCTGAGGCTGAGAAAGTTTTCAGACAAGCTGTCGAGAGAATGGTCTTTGCTACTCGGAATGATACCTTTCACTATGGGATGAGCTGAGGTCAGCTGGCTGGGGGGCCTTCTTCTTTGGGTCCCTGTCCCTGTGTTTTCTGCCCCATGAGAAATAGGCAGGCTGTGAAAGAAAAGAGTAAAGAAACTCCTCAGTGAATGCAGTCAATGTTGTCTCACACCTACTGCCTATGATTTAAAAAAAAAAAAAAAAATTGTGGTTGCTGCTCTTCACTGTGCTGCAGTTTCATTATCGGGTCCTGATACACCTTTCTTTGGTCTGAAATGGGATTGACAACGCACCCTTTAGAGGCAAGACCTAGGTCTTTTGTATTTTCTGATGTAATGACGATGGTGCGATCTCTCTTTTTTCTCTAAATATATAAAACTCTGCTGCTCCTATGTGTAACACTCCAGTGTTGCAATTTTTATGCTTCACATAGTATCAAGCCATTAAAAAAAAAAAAAAAAGAGAGAGAGAGAGAGAGAGA
>JAVCKT010096896.1:303-12383 GCA_032273925.1 Rhynchotus rufescens | reverse complement strand
TTCTCTTTTTTTTTATGCACACTACCTTGGTAGTGTATCTCATTCCTCTAGGAATGCAACAATTCTTGTACTCTCATAGCTCTGATCTGTGTCCCACGTTCCCTCCCTCCGGCAGTTCATGTGTATTGCTCTTGTCTAGGTCTCACTCCCAGTGGAGAACAGAACATGCTTTCAGGAATCTTGTAAGAACAGGAATGAGGTAGCATGGGTCAGTCAATATGCTGCTTAGGACATCTGATTTTTTTTAAGTCATCAAGTGCTTTAATGATGTAAAGATATATTAGATTGCTGCCTTCTTTCTCAAGGTCATTCCAGTTGTATACAGTTGTGGGAGGGTACTAGGTTGTAGCTGTGTTTGAAGACTGTCAGTCAGATACTCTGGTGATTTGATTGCTGTTCCACTTTGTCGCTGAATCTTGGCTTTGGTAGCATATAACTACTGAAACTAAGGCTGTTGTACTTGCCCAAAAGCAAGAGGTAAGCAAGAGCTGGGTTTGTCCCTTGCATTACCATTGCCTCCCCAATAACTTTTGTGTATGTTGGCCAAAAAACTGACAAAATTGAGCTGTTAGTATGTTTAAGTTTGAAAGCATATAGTTAAATTGAAAAGTCAAATAAGTATTTGATTACTTGTGCTACTTGATGTCTGAACCAGTTAGCCTCCGTGCTGTGTCCAGAGAGGCCACAGGATTTGCTTGTCCAGCCTGCCTGGCACTTAGCAGTGAGGCTTGTCCCTGAGCACAGGGAGAGGTGCACAGGGAGAAGTGTGATATGAGGCTTGCAAGAGAACAGGGCCCTTGTTAGAGCAGCGTATGTAAAGCTGGGGAATGAGAGTTTAAGAAATCGGGAAACAAACCGGCAGTAGATCAAAATGGTTTGCATAAATATTTTTTTAAATTATCTAATTCATAGTCTTTCTCCTTAAGTGATGGTTTAAAGACACTTAATTTATGGCAGTGTGCAAATGGAATTAGGATGCTTGGTTGATAGTGTGTTGCATTCATATTAAATGCAAGTTCTTATTATTTCAAACAAAAGGGTGGGATGGGTAGGGGGAAATATTGTTGGCATGGCAGCTATTCTGGAAAAGTCAGCTGGAGGAAGAGACCTAAGGGGAATAGTTGGAGGTCCATGTGATAAGGAGATGAGGGTTAATTAGATACTTGATTTTCCTTTTGCTGTGTTACACATGAATCAATCAGCACTTCATTGGCCTTCATCTGCCTCGAGCTACACTAGAAAAATGAATTGAGTGCTAAAGAGAATTAGATTAAAATAATTAGTAGAATTAGATAATGATGAAATTAAAAGACCTTTTTGTATGAGAGATTGATCCAATTTTTAAATGTAGTTCAACTTTTGTGAAGTAGAAACATGCAGATTGTTTGACTTTTGAATATTACATGTTATAATATGGTGACAAAATCGATTTTTTTTCTGTGAGTTTTTGCTTAA
Source organism: Rhynchotus rufescens (assembly GCA_032273925.1). Lineage (NCBI taxonomy): Eukaryota > Metazoa > Chordata > Aves > Tinamiformes > Tinamidae > Rhynchotus > Rhynchotus rufescens. The sequence goes on along the minus strand of JAVCKT010096896.1, from coordinate 10,928 downwards.
TATCTGTGATTTCATGCATAGTAGGGTTCCTAAAATGTCGTAACGGAATATCTTAAGTTGGTATAACAGAGTTTGTAAGACTAAATAGTAGCTTTTTCCATATCAATGATAGTAATACAATACTCATAAACATTCTTTCAGTGTAATGATTCTGTTTTAAACTTTGATCATTCATATTACCTTCCTCTGAACTCTCTATTTTTAAATACTATTTTTAAGCTACAGTAATCAATAGTACAGAGACTTTTCTAGGTAAAATCACAGCATTTGTTTTATGACTACCTCATGTTTTCTTCAATATCATAAAGCCTTTTTGCCTACCAACCTCTACATAGCTTTCTTGGAAGCTGTGGATTCAAGCGTGGAGAGCTATTTTCTATTACCTAAACATGTTCAGATTTAGTTCTTCACTAATCTCTCTATATGGTACCCAATGCAGAACTGTAAGTTAGCCTGTAAGTAATATTACCTAACAAGTGTTATTGACAATGATGGGAATAGAGTTCTTTATCTATTCTTCTGTGACTGTTTGAGTAAAATGAAGATACTATGGTGAAATAAAGCTGCTTCTGTCTTGGATAAAGGTCAGAATATCTTTTTCGATTTGCCTGCAAATTGGAATATTCATTGTACAAAGCTGACCTAGACCACGTTTGTGTTATATTTGTAACAGGAATCTCCTCATTATTTTGTTTGAAGGTGCCACAGTCCTTTAGGCTATAGTATAGAGCCTTTCATTGCTTGATTAGATCTTAAACTAGTTCTAAAAATGGATTTGCTTTTGGTAGAACCTCTTCCAATTATCACTGGACAGTGTTTTCATTGTTATCCATCTCTAAGATAATTTTTTAGAGGTGATTTGGGCTGGACTGTAACTGTCTCTAGATCTCTAGATTGATGCATTTTGCACTCTTCCTTATAATTGGCAGTGCTAGTGTTCCTGGGATGTGTGAATTGGATCTGAGAAGATATATGTCCTTCATCTTCCTTGCCTTAATCTTTGTGTGGCTATTAGAGAGCCTTTTGGCACAGAAAAAAAAAATGATTTATTTGTTTATGTGTCTATTCTGATATTTGGGTGTTATTACAAGCAGAATTGCATACTTGAATTTTGTCTATAGCAGTTGTCTTTGGACAATTGTTTTAATGTTTCAAATAATTATCCAGGGTATATCAGTATCTAGGGTATGTGAACACTGTACATTGACTCTCACCTCAATGAGTCTAAAATGTATCTTTTCATATTTAAATGCAAATGTTAGTGTGCGTTCAGGAGAAACAATTCTCTTCCAGTCAAAACAAGAAATATATCCAATTCTTTTGACATTTTCATTCTTAATTGGCACTTAAAATGATCATAATCATGTAAGAACTAGCTGAGCTTTATGCTCCTAGATCTCAGTTTTAAATATGAATCATTTTAAAATTCATTTGACAGAATTACTTTGAAAATATTATATTTGAATTGCCCTTAAGTTGGATGATGGCTTTTTAAAACCAGTTCATAGAAAAGTTGGGAAAAAATGTTACCATGAAAAGTTATGTTGAGATGCAAATATTAGACACCTCTATATTCACTATATATATTTGGGAATTTAATTATTTCTTATTGAAAGTGTAAGTCATAATGAAGAAATGACTCTAGACATGCGTAAAGAATAACTTTTCCATGTTTTTTAGTAATGTACTTAATATATAGTCCTATTTAAAATGTATCTACTTTCAATTTATGCAGTAGAAGTATCACAGTAGTAACACTGCAACCTTCCTGTTACACTTTATTTGAATAATCGCTATATGTAACACATGAAATTCAGTGTAATAAACCTGGATAGTAGGGGAAAATACTTTGTTATTTTTTGCTGTTAACATCTCTTTCTTAATAAACTGTTGTGAAGATAATATTTTAAAAGGTCATTTTGAATTAGAAAATGGTATTTCAGCTGCGGCGGTGCTTCAGGTCAGTGGTTAAGGTACTGTTCCAGTTGAGATTGACATGCCTGTTCTCTTTGGAAATGGAAAAATATTAGAAATCTTAATGTCTGTGTATGCTGGCTTCCATCTTGCATATATTTTCGTTAGTATCTTCCTATTTAATTTTGCAGCACATTTCTCAGATATGTGTACATGTGTTGTTAGGACTGGCTTTTTTACTGATGTGAGGGTTTGGGTCTGGGAACACACACTTGAAGAAGAGACATCAAAGAGGAGGTCTGAGTGACTCTGGTAAGCAGAGGTCTTAAATAATTCATTTGAAAGCTCCTCAAAAGTCTGTTGACTCCCAGCAGGGGGAGCCTGACGCGATCTGTCACACTCTTCAGAATTGTAGAGATTGACCAGAACAAGAAGAGACCCTCAATTATCTCTGCAATTTCTTTTCCCTTAGTGCTTTCTGTATTTGAGAACTCTACAGCCCATTTTGTTTTATTAGAAAATGCTCTGCTTTGCAACAGAAAGAGCAGTAAGTAGGCTGAATTTCACGTAAGTCATGAGGAAGTGCTGAAAAAGTACTGGAGTTGGCAAATATGCTGTTGTCTTAGTAGATTTTTGCAGGGGTGGTTTGAATTTTAAATGATTCCATTATACAAGGAACAGGATCTAGGTCAGTCCTGAAGTATATGCACAAGACGAGTAGGGACTGAATTTTATATCTTTTCAGTTAAACAACCACACAGTTTTTATGCTGATACATGAAATCGTTAAAGTATTTCCGTTCATGACAGCACCTACATGAAATCCCCCAGTAAAGATCGAACAACTTTTTATATTCACCTACTTAATCTTCTCATCTCCTTAATACCTTTTAAGTGTTTTCTGGACTTGTTCCAAAAGCCATCCTATATAGGTTTTGGTAGACTACGAAACTAGGAAGATGTAGAATCTCTTTATAGAGAATGACTGGCGTGTCGTTTCTATATAAATTATCTTTGATACCATATATGAGCAGCACTTCTGTAAATAACGACATCCTGAGCAAGGCAGGTGAGCATTTCCAGTTAAGGATTGCGCCCCATTCTGAGAAATAATACCTTATCCTAATTACAAGATCAAAGCAGTATGGTTTGTAGCTTGTGACACTTGCATGAGAGGTGGTAACTTCCACTTTGATGGGATGTGTAGCTAGCAATGAGGTGGCTTACAAAGTTACTGCATTTCTACCCGGGTGAATTGGATGAACTACCTGCATTGTCAAGGCTGAAAATGTAGATCTGGTTCTCGAGGCTGAAAAAATGCGATGTCTCCTTGTTGTTCTTCTAAAATTCCAATTGCATAAACTGCATATCTAGAGGAAATCTAAAGGGAATTATGACTTTATATACAGCTCTTTTTTTCTTTTTTTTTTTTTTTTTTCCCCAACACTGTTCCATTATATTCTCTCTAACTTGAATTTGGAATAGGAAATTGGAGATTCTGAAAAAGAAGCAAAGGTATTTTGCTGCTCATTTTGTAGGGGATGTCCTGGATAGTGATCAGTAGCTTTTGCTGCTTATACTTTTAGTGATGTATAAATGAATGGAAACCACTAGCCCATTTCAAAAAGACTACTAAGCAACCACTGTTTTCAGCTACTGCAGACCTAGATTTGAATCAAAGCTCATCAAGATGAAAGACTATAACGCATTACTAGTCCCATGAGCCTTCCAGGCTTTTTTCTTTTTTTAATGCACGGCCTGTTAATGGAAAAAAAATAATTTCCAGTTCAGTTTCCCCTCAGTACAATCAGTGATCTTTGGATTGGTTTTAGTCTACTCTGTGAATTATTCTCTAGCAGTGCAGAAAGAATTTCATTTCCTTTTTGTGCAACTTGTTTTCCCTTGTGTGTAGAGTAAGAGTTAACAGAATAAGAAGCAGAGATTCTGAGATGCTGTACAGGAATTGCGTTCTCTGTCATTTGTCGTTTAAGAGAAGGGGGTGGTGTTCGGCTCTCGAAAGGGCTTTAATGAATCCTGTTTGGTGTTTTTGAAAGCTAATGGTCAGAGGAGAGCAATAGAAGCAGCCTTGGACCCTTTTAGGGTAAACTAATTAGCATTTTTCCTGATCAAGGTGGTTGTTTCACCTTCGTTTTATTTCAAGATTTTTCATCATCCCTTGCCTTTTGTTTTTATTCAAATGACATAGCATTAAAGAAGCCTTTTTTATGCGAATGTGATCCTCCCCCTTCCTCCCCCCCCGCCTCTTTTCCCCTAGAAAATTGCTCACCACAGACAAGGAGAGCATGTGTTCCTCTTGTCTTGGTTGGGTGCACAAATCTTCTTTTATGTGCGCTGCTGCTTGCCCTGTTGCCTAGACGATCCCTTGCTTTCACTAAGAATGTCTGGTTCTCGTAAAGAGTTTGACGTGAAGCAGATTTTAAAAATCAGATGGAGGTGGTTTGGTCATCAGGCGTCAGCTCCAATCTCTGAAGTTGATAACAACGAGGGAGGCTTCTGGAACCGAGGACAAAACGTAACAACCGGTGGCACAAAGTTTATAGAGCCAGGTAATCTACCTTTAGCATCAGTTGGTTATAGAAGGTCCAGCCAACAGGATTTCCAGAATTCGCCTCCTTGGCCAATGGCATCCACCTCGGAAGTCCCTGCATTTGAATTCTTAACAGAAGATTGCGGAGGTGCACGTTGGTTTGACAGACAAGAAACAGATGATAGAGCAAGTGAAGAAGAAAATGAATCAGACAGCAGTTCGTGCAGGTTATCTATTACTTTTCTATTTTAAGAACTGTGTTTTCATTTCATGTTTACAGATAGCATCCATTTATGGGGTGGGATTCTGAAGTGTTTCAGAAACCTGGCAATTGCTGTGCATCAGAATTATACAAGTCTTATTCAGAAATATAAAAACATTAATTATCAAAGTTCTCTATCTTTACTGGGACATCCTTAAAAGATAACTTTATTTTGTCAGTGTGAATAAGAATTGATTTTAAAAGCTAAGTGAAAATGATTCTCTTTGTGTGTGTTCATGTGTGTGTGGGCATGTACTCCTTTTAAATGGCACACTACACACCTGCTTCTGTGAACAAGATGATGTTCACTACATTATAGTGTTACAGGATGTTTTAAAAATTATTTTGAAATGACACCAATTGCCTAGTTATGCTGACAATCGTTCCATGCAAGTTAGGAGAAAATAAAAAATGTGTCTGATATCAGATATTTCAAAGTCTTTTATAGATGAGGGAGACAAAAAGGGTTAAAAATATTAAGGCTGTAAACCTCTTTTTTTTTTGTTTGTGTATATGCAACTTAAAGGGAAAAAAAAATCATATGCTGAAAGTGATGCATAGTCAACCAGTTTGTACTGTAACGTAGTATCAAGATAGCTTTAAAATGAATGCCGTTTTCCATTCAAGTGTGTTACAGTGTACACCTAGATTAAAAATAGGAAATGGTTTTATTGTGTCTGTGGAGATGCTTTCTTCTCTTAAACTACTAAAGATTAAACTATAAAATTTGTTCTTCAGTATTTGCTAGTTGGAAGAAAATTAGGCAAATTAATAATCTTTTTTTGTTAAATACCAATTTTCACTTAGTGAAAGGAGCTAAGTTAGCTATCCTTCTCTGAAAGTGTTTTTTCTCCCTTTATAGTGTGCATAGAGCATATTAGTCAAATATTTCTTTTTTTGTTTGTTTGCTTCCTACCTTTTAAGATAATTTTGCAATGATATGACATTTCAGAAAGTGTAACTGTTTAAAAGGTGCACTGTTAAAGCCTACTAGGGACAGATCAGTCTAGTTAGAACAGTTTTAGTGTTTTGCATTCCCTAGGAGAAGAAATGATCTGGTGCAAGGGCAGAGCTGTCAAGAATGAAAGCACTAGGTATTTATGGTTTGTATAACCTTTAAAAATTGGAGAAAAGGAAGGAGAGTAAAGATTCCTAGGAGTCAACATGGTACATTTGCTTTTATCGCTGGATTGATGCAAAAGTGTTGAAATTATAGGGAAAGGCAACTTGCATGCTGATATTTAATACTAGTGGTCTTAGCATGCTGCAACAAATATACTGCTGTAAAGAAAGTGTATCTGCAGAGCTCCTATTTTAAGTGATTTTTATGTACTTTTTTTTAAGTAGCTTTGCCAGCCACTGGATGCTGCCTATAATAATAGCTGCAAAATAACCTCCTGTTTCAGAAATATGTGTTACAAACTTTTGATGTACCGTTCTATCCCCTAATAGGGTATACTCCCTCTAGCAAGCGAGTATATGTAGAACTAAATATAACTAAAGGTAACATAAGGACTTGTTTCGTTGGCTATGGGCTAATATTCTCGTCTGTGTTGTTCTCAGAGGGTCTCTTGCCTAGATGAGAACCCTGTTTTTCTTCATAAATTCTGTATATGGGGGATGAGTGTTTTTTGTTAAAGTTTGGTAGACAGTAGTAGTTATTTTGCTTCTTTATCCTCCATATGTACTGCCCAGATACAAGCCCTAAAAACGTGGGTTGTAACATGGAAGCTTCAGTGCCAAAAGCAGCTACGCTGCTTTGAGTGCATCAGCCTCCCTCTTTGCCATGTCACATGGCATGGGAAGAAGAGCTTGTAGACCTGGTCTCTTGTTATGAAAACTTTAAATCATTTTGTGATTCCTTTAGAGGAGAGACAATGTACTGTGTGTGTGTGTGTGTGTGTGTTATTGTAGAGCTTGATGGTAAAAGGGGTAAGCAAATTGCAAGTTTAGTTCCAGATCTTTGTCAAATGATGATTTTTCCCAGGCGCGAGCAGTTCATTCAAGCACCAGAGCTAGTCACTTATAATGATACTCACATTAGGCACTCTTATGTGCCATTTATGGCTAACATTAGCCTGAATAATAGTTTACAAGACTAGTATGGGTCAAATGTTTTTCTTTTGCTGTATTTACTGTTGACATTTGTTAGCTCGCCTACTTCCCTGATAATATAGTTGCTTTTTTTTTTCCTAGTCTTCTAAAGTTTTCCAGTAAAGCTATGCAGATGTTTGCAGAAAATTCAAGCATGTTACCGATAGATTTGTCTTCCTTTGCTTTTGTGGATGCTTTAGAAGCCATCCACAGACCTGGAAGGCACAGTGGATGACAAGCTGAAAATCACTGCTGTAGGGCACACCGACAACGTCAAGGGTTGTAGCTGCTTTGGTTTTTCCCGGACATGCATTTGAAAACTGGAATTACTTTCCTGCGGATTAATTATGGAAATGTGTTTGTATTCAAATATAATACCAAAATACATAATCAAACATGAAATGCAAGCACTATTTTAGGATTCTGCAGTTGTGTCCTAACCTTGAACGGTTTAATAAACTGTTCACAACTGACGTTAAGTCAAGCTCTGAATTTACAAAGTAATAGGTACTCTGCATTAATGTGCTGTATGAGCCATCTCAGTGGTAGTACTGTACATTTCTAAGTTTGTCCCCCTGGCAATTTTACGTCTACAAAAACCCTTAGTATTGGTAATATATTTTCTCCTACCTCAATCTTTCTGACCTTTGATGTTTTTCTGTAGTTGTGGTTGTGATTGTTGCATGCGCTGACCAGACTACAGCTATCTCAAAAGTATATTTTATTATTATACTTGCCTCATACTAAAATATAGATGTATCATGAGGTAATCAAAGTAGCTATATTTTCCAGACAGAACATATATTATAGGGGATATTTGTGTGCATATACAGATTAATTGCAGGAAATCTAGGAGATAAGACAGGAGATAAGGAGGTAAGACAGGAAACGTCTGTATTGCAGTGAAATGTATGCCTGCATTATTTCCTACCCAGATTAAAAGCTGATAAGGAGACAAGTAGTATCATCTTAGCAGTTTTTGTCTACCTATCCCTGGACTTTCACAGGTAGCACTGGAGTCTGTGCTTCAGCTTCTCAGGGCTTCTGTTATGCATGCTAGTTAGATGTGAATTATTGCAGATGTATTTGTTTGCTTCAAATGCACTTATTTATTGCAAGGTAGACATACGACTAGAGTTCTGGCTATTGCTATAATTCCTTTCTTTAGCACAGAGCAGATCCCTAATCCTGAAGTTCCTTCCCTATCTCCACAATTGCCTTTGTTATTTTTCTGGTGGCAGATTCTAATACCCTGGATTTTAGCAGCCTTTGTCATTACCGTGTCTGACTTCCTCCTTTTATTTATGCCTTTCCCCAGCCTTTGGAAGAGACTGGTGTGTTTTGTTGTTGTTAATGTTTTGTTTGCTTGGTTTTTGGTTTTTTTTTCTGTTTGTTTAAATTTTTGCTCTATTTTCCAGGAATCCTTTCAGCATCTTCTTTTTCAATACACTGCATTTTCTGCAGCATTGATTTTTATATCTCTAACTTCAGAGAGAGTCAAATGCTCACTTTTTCAGTGTCATACCAAATCATAGCAGCTGGTATAAAAACTGTGATATTATCCTATTGTGCTCGTTTTCATATACAAGAAAGTGTCAGGTAACTTAGAGACAATGTAAATAATCAAATTATTGACCAGTTATTGTACATAAGGTCAGTGCAGACAGCCACCAAAATGCAGTAAGTTTGCAAAATTAAAATCTATTTGAAAGTATGAAAGATGTATCTTTATGTATTAACTTGTCATGCCCTTCTAGTGCCCATCATGCCCATCCTTATAGTGTGTATGACTTCTGCAATGGACTAACCTACCTTGAAGATGACTTCAAATGGTAACAGGGCTTCTAATAGTAATAGAGTGAAAAATAGCCTAGAGTGCATATGTTCATGATACAGAATAGCAGATCTCTATTGTGTTGTCTCAAAGTAAGCAATTAGCCCATAGTTTGACAATGTCATACTTCCAGTTAGGATATGCATCTACTGGTGATTTGTCTGTTCCAGGCATAAAATCAGTGCCTCACTGTTCTTTGAACAGTAGTGAAACTCATTGTTGATTGATTAACCATTGCAGTAAGGGTTTTTTTTTTTAAATACTTGCAGAGGTCTGCATCTATTAGTCAAATATTCTGTCTTTTTTGAGGATACTACAGCTTTTGAGTTACAGGAATGTCAATGGCATATATGCCATAGACACTGATTACAATATTCATTATTTTTCTGTTGCTTCTTCTAAACTGTCAATCACACTTATTCAATTTCCTGCAGATCCTTCCCTCCCCCCCACCCCAAGTTAGTATTCTTAACGCATTAATTCAGATTTGGGGGCAGTTACTTTGTTTATTGAGAATCAACGTTGTGCTCACAACAAACTTAGTTGTGGAGAAATATTTTTATTTTTATTCCCCTCCTCGCCATCTCTACAGTTTTACAAGCGTTTATTGCTTCTAATACCTTCATTTAAACCTGTTTTTTGTTGTAGAAATTCACATTTGTAAAATAGGACATACAGCACTTCTGTGTGCAGATTATTACTGCTACAGCCCCCATTGTGCACTGCCGAGAGCCTGTCTGCAACAGTCATTGGGACTGGGGCTTGGGGCCCTTGCAAATTCCAGTATGACAGGCAGAGCACCCACTTGTCGTCTGGTTTCCTGAAAGGACTGAGCTCATGCAGCTGAATTCTTCATCACTTTTACATTGGTAACTTGAGGACCTTTGGGCTATTTTCAGCCCAATTTGAGAGTATTCAAAAGTCTCAAAGATTCTTTTAATTCCTGAAAGTGCCCGCTAGTTAGCGAAGACCCAGTTGCCCTGAAGAAATGGCACAATTTGTCTGTTGCTTCTTTATCACAGGCTTTGGCTTCCTTTTATTCGCAGTGCTAAGCACTGCTTGCCTAGCTAAGAGATAGCCTAAGGAACAGAGCGAAAAGCAGAAGAGCTGGGTTTGTCCTCATGGAGTGGAGCAAGGGGAAAATCTCTTGGAAAACAGATTTCATTTGCTGATTCGCTAAAAGAGCAATTTCAGTGAATGCAGTAGCAGTAGTGAATGCAGTGTGTCTGCGGCATTTTCTCTCCATCGTGGTTTTGTAGACAGAGATCCCACTGTGATGCTGCTCGACTCCTTTTTCCAGGACAGCCTCTGGTAACGAGTTGCAGTTCTAACATGTTGCCTCTTTCAGACAGAAAAGTGTTTTTTTAATGCACTATAGTAAGTTTTCACTTGCTTTGACATCCTAGGAGAGTTGAGTTGCTTCTTAAGGTCAACTATATGTACTACATATCTGCAATTTAATCATGTCACCTTTAGCTTGCAGTAAAATTACTTTTTGCAGCTTCATAGGATTTCAGAACAGGGTAGCTCATGCATGTTATCTAGTGAAGATGATCTCTTATGGAAGTGAAGGTTACAATTTGATCAAGTGAAATAAGTATAACAATAGGACAATTTAAATTCACAAATAATTGTTTTTCAGACAAAAATTGGTTTTAAAATTCTTTTGAGATTTCAGACTTTGTTCTTGAAGTTCTTTTCCAAAATGAATGTAATGCTTGAAAAAGGTTTCATTCATGGTTAGCACTTGCTGAAGCTCATAGGTTGTAACTAATATGTGTGATTGCTTTAAAATAACCATTGTAACTCATTAATAATCTCAGCATTTCCAAATAATTAAAAGAACAGCACAGATCTTGTTAATAAGAGCAGACTGTGCTTCTCCCACATGAAATCCAAGAAAGTCTGATGCTTCCCTCCTTGCAGAGGAGAGATTAGTAAATGTAGAAGAAAAGACGGCTCTTTTCCAAGGTA
>JAVCKT010096895.1:0-12384 GCA_032273925.1 Rhynchotus rufescens | reverse complement strand
TCATACACATGGGTACATCCAGTCTATTATCTCATTTTGTGGCAGGTTATCATCTACTAAATAGCAAAGTGAGGCATTTTTCTTATGCTGTAGTGTCTAGATCCTTTCTGTACATTTCCTACTCTGCATATAGTACACTATCTTCTGCTGGAAACAGAGGGACAGTTCCACTTAAACAGCCTCCAATGCATTTTAACAGCTTTGTCAGATTTACACCATTTCCAAGTTTTATCTCCCTACTACTTCCAGATTTGCTAGTTCTTTCAGTTTTTCAGAAAACTAATCCAGTCGTAAAGAGGATGGCATAAAGGTACTTGGATATATCAGAAGACCATGATCAGCTAAGGAGAAAGATTTGATCATTAATTATTCAAAACCAGTGGCTAGGTAAGATGCTGTTTTCTCAGCAGTTTTTCCCTCACAGACTCTAGTTCACAATCTCTAAGACACTCCCAGTTGTCCTATTCAACATAAATTTCTTAGAAAAACAATTACTTGTGCTTCATCCTTGGTGATGCTCAAAGAATGCAAAAGTTTCAGGAACATTTACTGTAGCAGCAGCTCCGTCACACACATGCAGGATTTAACTTTACTGCCAACTCCTTCAAGGCAAACACCAACACAAGGTAAAATAACTTCACAATAACAACGCAAATATTGATGAAGGTGAGGCTGACAATGGAGGTAACTGCTATGAATTAGCTTACAGTGAATTCCCCAAAGAAATGGATTTCACTGATGAATGCAGTTGAAACAATAGTCTCCATCCACCTAAAAATATTTTCAAGTCTTAAAAACAAACTTGCTTTAAAAAAGTCTTACCTTTGGTAGTTCTCAAACACCAGAACTATCTTAGCTTTTTTTTTAAACCACCAAACTTGCAAAGTAGACAACTGAAACATCCTCTCAAAACACGTAATTCTTCATTAGGCTGTAATACAAGAGACCTGGGATCAGAAAAATACAGCTCCCAGAGTGATATGCTTGAATTAAATTTTTCAAATGTTTCAGTGTGTGAGAAAAAGGTAGGCTAGAAAAATTATCAGTTATTTCCTTGAATTGTCTAGTATTATATAAGTAATTGAGGAAAAAATGCCCATTTTTTGCCTTCTAGTGGCAAAAACGCCACTTCACTTTCCAGCAGCCCAGTTCAAACTCTACACTGCTCATTAGGACACACTGCCTACCTCCTTACTGCTGGCTTCTCTGCTTTTTTTTAACCTTCCTTCAAATATGACTTTTTTCCCCTGCAAATTACCATTTTCATTTGAGCTATACTGCCCCCATCTGTTGCCATCCAGCTATCACAGGTTTTTCAAAGTTTTTACTTAGTAATTTGTTTTTATTGATTTCAGTTCAAACATTTCAGTATATTAATCAACATCTACTATGCTTTTCCCCCCACCCGCACAAAGGAAGCTTCATTTTTATTTTTTCAGAGCAGCAATCTGAGTCCCTGAGCTGGGGAAGCCATGAGGTCAAATAAAAAGGAAACCTAGCAAGGCCAGGCAATTCAGCTCCTCAGTCTTCTAGGTAATTCTTTCACTGCAGATTTAAATGTTATAATCAGTTCTCATGTGCTTTCCCTTTTACTACATCTTCCAAATTCAAAGGAAAATACATGCTTATTTCTGAAGAGAACTTATAAAATAATGCTCCCCTCATCTGCACTGAAAAAACTCTTAAGAAAGAACATGCTGAAATAGCTCTAACTTGTACCTAACAAAATCAAAAGTTTAATTACCCAAAGGGCTGACCTTGGCAGTAAGGCATACTCTGGAGTCAGCTCTGAAGTCCCTCACACTCCTCATTCTGGTTTTCTTCAGCTTTACTATGTTGACCTCACAGGACTAACTCTGCAAAAGCAAGAAAGGGCCCACACTCACTTTGAAAGCATTCAACACATTTGACAATTATATTTAAAATGTTTTAGCATCACTGAACATTTTCAAAATCCACTCAGACATCACCCTGTGCCATATGCTCTAGGTGACCCTGCATGTGCAGGAGAGTCAGACTAGATCATCTCTACAAGTCCCTTTGAAGGTCTATGATGCTACGAGTCTCATTCCCAGTCTTTCTAGGCAAACAGGTGAATGAAAATCATCCTGGAGATGGTCTGAGAACACCCTGTATATAGCCATGCAAGTCAGATGTGATGCCAATCCAAGTTTTGCATTGCATGGGGATGGCTCTTCCCAGAAGCTTTTCCAGATTCTTCTGCAGCAGCAAGGGCATCAGGGCACCCAAGACCATCAGGTCTGCACCTCAGCTGAGGGTCTAACACTTTGGAGCTGCTACTGCAATTCTTAGCTACATTCACTCAAAAGTAAATTTGCTTTTGCCTTAGAGGCTTAAAAAGCTCCTGTCAACAGAAATTACATGATGCTTTCCATATTAAATTTAAGATATATTGAAATAATCAAGGTGGACAAAAGGTGAGAAAATGGAGATGCCCATACCTTTTACAGAGAAAAAGCTCAGTTTCCTCCTCTTCTCCCAAATCCTTCAAGGAAAAACTTTCACCTGTAGAAGGACAGGAAAAAAGTTTATCAAAGGCCACAAGTGAAACAGAGTATGGCCTCTGAGGTCAAAGATGACTTCTTTGGGTAACAATTTTTCAGAAGATTCTGTATGCATACATTTAGAAAAAGGTAAACAGAAAAGTGTTTTTCTACACTTACTTCTAGTCCCATTGAGCTGAATCTGTGAAATATTCATGCACTGAACTCCATAAAATGTCATTCTGGCACCTGAAAGGGTCAAAGTTAAGTCTTTATATGCAAAGAGATTACCTCAAGTATCAATGCTCAAAATATACATCTGCAGAACACAGTCCTAAGGCTGCACAAGCTGTGGATTTCAGTCCTCCTCCCCTCCAAGGGGAGAGAGTAAGCCTATTTGAAGGCAGGCCTGGGATAAAATAATGAAAAATCAGAGAGAAAATGAAAGCAAAACACCCCAAGATGAAAGAAGAACTGAGAAACAGAGGGAAGCTACAATATCATAAAAGTGTTCTCTTAATTTTGAAAAGGTTGCTTACCTCTGAAATGTAAAAAAGAATCCAAAAGAAGAATCCTCTCCATACAATACAACCTTCAGCACTGAACACCCCTCCATTCCTCAGTTACAGCCAACTGAAAAGCAACAAGACAAGATGCGAAATAATTCTATTCCTTCAGAGAGAAAACAACTGAATGAGTTGAATTCTGAGTAAATGATTGCACATCCACAAAATTGCTTTTCCCCTCTCCCGTGCAATTCAATAAAGAATGGATTCCTGCTAATCAGTTTCAGCTATGAACCAAAAGTGAACAGAGTTTGAAAACACACTCTGCAAAACCTACAAAGACAAATTAAAAGGATAATTTCAAGGCTATTTCAGTAATAGGAACCCCTGACTCTGCGTGTATTACCTTAAGCCCTTCCAGAGAAGCAAGTTCATTTTACATTCTCAACACTAGAATCGATCAAAACTGACCTAAGGAGGCACATTGGAGACCAAGTATACATTTCAATAACAAATTCTGAGTATTTGGGTTTAACCATTATCATGCAATTACCAAAATAGGTTTACCTTGCTCAGGCTCCATCACATACTTCTCTAAAAGAAGGAAGTAGAAAAGACTTGGATCAACATCATAGAACTGCAGTGTTTTCTTTAACTTGACCTTAGCAACTTACATAGACAATTTGAAAGCCTGATCATTTTACATGCGCTTCTCACTTATCAAAAACATAAGGTAACAATATTAGCTTATAACTTAGATGCTTTCATATTGCTTCTATTAAAATTTCTTTATTCTATAAAACTTTTTGCAAAAACAAATTTTAATTACTAAAAGTAGTTAGCACCTTCATCCAAAACTCAAGTCCCTGATGGCTATAGCCCAGAGAGTTTCAAACCACAGCCTCAGCTGGCATGCACAACTCCATTGTGCTACTATAAAGCCTTATTTCCCTGAACACAGCACGATTTTTATGAAGAGAGGAATTCGTTTTTCCACCTGGCTGGGAAGATCTAAAGTCTTACATTTTCTTGACAGAAACATTCCCAAAACAGAGACAAGTTATTGCAGAATAACACACTTAAAAGAGTTATTCTGTCCCAAGGATATAACAGGTATTTAGGGGAAGAAGCAGCAGAAAATAAAAAGACAACAGTGCTCTGAGAAGACCAAGCCCAAGTAAGTAAAAAATACACCTGTTACCAGGCCAGAAAACTTTCCCCTGTGCTATCAAGTTCCCTGCGGAAGCCAGGGCATTTTGAACAAAACTTGGAAGAGAAATCCAACACTGGACACTTTTTTTATTGGCTCTCCCTCATGCAAATGATTCCCTTGAGAGGAGGGGTCTGTTCCCAAGGCTACAGAGTCCAGCACAGGGGCCAGTGGCAGGTGGCTCCTAACGGCTCCTGCAGTTAGGAACTTGGTGCACACTCTACACAGAAAAAGGCAGAAGCGAATATATGATCAGATCATCCCCTTCGCAAGCCTCCCTGCAGCAAGCAGTGCCTCAGGAGACAGCATCCGTGACAGGGTGATCCTCACCTCATGAGGAAACAAACACCAGAGAAGTTTATCAGCTCAAGAAGCACCTCAAGAGCTGCCAAAATCTAAGAAAAAACAACTTGGCTCCAGTGTCTACAGAGGTAGGTACAAGCCCACATCTGAAAAAAGTTTTTAATCCTTCATTAGTACCTGAGACAAAGCATTAAAGCCTAGCTTGGCTTAAAGACCAGGACACTGTAGCATACCTTATGCACGTGCCTTCTTTGTCAGCAAGCTAACCATAAACTCTCCTTCATCCCTTATTTTTGACAAAAGTAGAACATATCTCTCCTGTGCTGCCTCTTTTTTACCTAATTGGTACTGCAGAAAGACCTTTTTTCTCTCTAACAAGCTGCATCTGTGGTTTACTACAGACAAACCAACTACAAATTTGGTAGGGGAAAAAAAAAAAGACCAGGGCTCTATTTCCCAGTGGCTAATTCTCCTCTTTTCTCCCTCAATCTGAAACAGTCCCCTTACACCTCTTTTCCTCCTCTGGCTTTCATGCTCAGCCTGAGTAGCAATTGTACAACTTGGTTTAACCGCTAAAAAAAAATTATGTTAATTGATCAAAAAATTATGCATTTTGCTGCTTACCTGCGGTTATTTTACCAGACATACATACACCTGCCTGCAATTTCGCAGTCCTCCCCGAGAACACGAGCATTTTGGGGCGCTTCTCCTCGGGCCAGTACTCCCCGAGAGCCGCAAGGGGGCACAGGCTGCGGGCGGTTATTTTCAACAGTCGATCGGCGACCGTTGCAGGCGGCAACGGCCGCACCTGGAACCACCGCCCAAGATGGCGCAGGCGCCTCAGGGGCCGCCCTGCTCCCCGCTCCCCTCCCCCCCACGCTGGTTTCCCGCCCATTTTCCCCATCGAGCCGCTGAGGTAACGGCTGGCGAGAGGGCGCCCCTTTTCTTTCAAAAGGCGAAAATAAAGGTGCTATTAGGGGATTTTTACCTCCCGGGTGGAGCAAAAAGCTGGTTAAATCAGAGTTATTTACAACTAACCAACTCTGGGGTCGCTGAAGCGAAGAAAAAGTACAAGGCACTTAGAAAACTCCTTTTTAGGACATTACATAACACCCCATAACGACTCCTTCTTCAGCTACTCCCCAAAAGAACACTCTAATCCCAACTCCAGCCTTATTACGGCTTTTAAGTGAAACATTAACCAACCATTAACCCCAACGAAGGTGGGTGATAGGCATGAAGTGCTATTTCCTCAAAAAAAAACAACTATTACTGCTAAAAAGAAAACACACCTCAGTTGCTGCACCCTATTGAGATGAGATCTGGGTGGCTTCCAACCTAAAGAGGCAGGATGCCTAATGGAAGGGTTTATAAAGGCTGAGAAAATTGTCCCACAGGTGGGTTGAGTTGTGTCCACCCACTCCGTGGGGTATTTCTAGCCCCACCTGAGTAGGGTTCTAGTTTAATGCAGCCATTTTGAGAGGGTCTTTTTATCAGTTGGTTTTTTTTTTTTCATTCTGTTATTTTATGAAAATGCATTAAAAAATGAGGTTCTGGGGTGGCAGTGTATGCAAGCATTGAGAGACGGGGGATTTTTTCTTATATAGTGTGTTTTATGTTGTTCAAGTGTTTTAGCTACTGTGTAGTGATATTTACCTCTAATATTCAAGGAGTGGGAGTCTAGATTAGCTAGTGTGAGGCTTATATTAGGCTATGTTGTGTGCATTTTTTGTAAGCTGTTTCTTAAACATGTCTGTGAGCAGTAAAATCTATGTGGCTTTGCATAAGTAATGTTCATAGTCAAAGCCTTTAAGTAAGGTCAAGATAAACAGGTAAAAAAGGCTGGCTTTGACTTAATCTATCTGAAAATGAGTTTCAAGAATATGCTAGTATGCTATTTTTAAGTAAGTATTCTTATAAAACTTATAGGACTTCCTAACAAATCATTATGAAAGCATGCTATTTGTGAAAGTAGGCCATTGTGTTCACTAAAAGTCAATAACTGGTAAAAGCTCATAAAGGAGAGTACCTATAGCAATCCTTTTGGCTTGTTTGTCCATTATTGACCTGGGGGGAGGGATATCCAAATGCCTTTTCTTAGCACAAAAAGTTAGCTATTTTAATATTGTAGTGCTAACATTTACTATTCTTGGCAGGTGCTGTAACAATGAGCAAGAATATTCAGGAATCAAGGTAGGGTACTTGTCAGAAATACTGTATCAATTGTTTGTTTTTACACCCATTGTGCATGCTGAAAATGGAAGCAAATTCACTGTGAAGGTCTAGTTTGTTGTAATAATTGATCAGAAAAGAGGTAAAAATTAGAATTAATATAGGTGCTCAAGAGACTCTAAAGTGAGGGATGAATTATAATACTTGTAGTGGTTTATGTTCTAGAATTGTATGTTTTTTTATCCACAGTGAAATAAGTATTTGTTTAACAGCAGAGTAATTTTGGTGTAAAGGTTGGTTATAATATGGTCCTATAGTACTGAAGTTTAAGGTCTCTGTTTTATTTGCTATTGTGTTCCCTCTTGGGAAAGAGATACTTGTGAGATGAACTGAATTGTTTTCTCCACTAGATTTGCTATCGAGTTTACTTTTGTTATTATTATTTAAGCAAAACTTAACAATTTCAATAGGTAGTTGTGTTTTTTGGGGTTTTTTGGTGGTCTTTTTTTTGCCAAGTGTGTCTTGATTGAGTTTGAGAAGTAACTAAAGTAGAAGAATGGGAATGTTAACTCTCTAAGCTTTAGTTTAGTGATAATATTGAGGGCCTAAATCAAAACTTGATTTAGTCATTGTCTGGATTTCCTTTATGCTTTTGGGTATTACTCCACAGTAACTCAATATATTAATCAAAATCCTTTGCTATCCATATAGCTGATTCCTGTTTCCCCAGTTTTCAGGCTGACCTTTCAAGGTTTATTTCCTTGTATTCTGTAGCACTTTACACCTGAGTGTTTCTCTTTCCCTTACTTTAGTGGGGTGTGAAAGGCACATCCAGATTTCTCAGGATGATTTGAATTAACTTCAGGGAGACAGCATGACAAGCATCATATACACACACATGTGCATACAGTCATCTCTGTTTAAAGACAAAAAAGGTCACTTCTGAATATCAGTCCTGCTACGTATGCACAGTAGTTAACTACACCAAGTGATGCTGAGCTGCCTGCTGTGCTGATCACATCATCTTCTGGTTTATGTGAACTTTTTCTCTGTAATTTTATATTTCTGTTTCGGTTTCAGCATTTTTTCTTTGTGATTCTTTGTAGTTGCTGTCTCTTTCAGCTTGTAAATGACTTGCCAAATCTTGTTCATTTGTTCACTTGGGTGTAATTGCTTTCTCTTTAGTTTAGAAAAATCTCTTTTGCCTTTTTGATTCTCTTCCTTAATTCCTAGTTGCACAAAATCTATTTTCTAGGTTTAGAAAGATTCCATATATATTGCATAGACTTCAAGTTGTTATTACTTGAGAAAGCCTTGCCCAATTTCAGCAGTCAATAAGTCTGTGAAGGGAATCATGTCCCTCCAAAGGATTATGATCATTGCTTGTAAATTCTTGTTATTTATGACAATCTTTTGTCAGTTTTCATTCCAAGTACTCAGAATTAGGTATGACCTTTAAACTTCATTATTTTTCCTTGTTACTTTTACTGTCCTGGGAGTTACCCTTCAAAGGGAATTAAAATTATTTTGTATCTGTATATAAAGCTTGTATGAGTACAAATTTAGCTTGATAGTTTTAATAATGCTAAGTGTTCCTGCTTGAGTCAGTCAGCAGTGGATCCAGTGTCTATGACCACCCCTTTTTTCACATAGTTTGCCATTAAATTTTGCAGCTATTCTCTCGTGCTGCTTGTGTATGTCATTTTTACCTCTGGGAAAATAAAAGAAATAAATTGAGTTATTTGTCTGACTTTTTGGGGGTCTTGCATTTCAGTTTAAACCAGGAACATCATTTAAGCACAACATTTGGCAAGCCCTAAAAGGGGAATGTGAATTAAATATTTGTAATGGGTTATCTCCATCATTTTATGACATTGAGACAAGCATTGATGCAAGCCTGTTTACAAGGTGCATAAATACTACTCTTTCAGACAGGAATGAGCAAAGGATCTTTACTCTTTTCCCTACTCACTTACTGCAAGTTTTGGGAGAAATAGTCCTTTGGACAGCTTCTTTGAAGTCCCAAGAGAAAGGAGGGTTCTTGGATTCTTATAATGAATCAAATGCTACTGAGAAAGTCATCATTAAACAGGAAAACTTGAGTTACAAGAAAAAAATACCATTTTATCTGTTCCAAAAAATAATTATGGAAGGTTTGTTATCTATCCCCTTGTTTGCTTCTCATCATTTTGCAAAATGCTAGAACTGTGTAGGGAGTGAACTGATGCTTGATCAGTTTCAAGAAAAAAACATAAGCTGCATGTATTTACTTAGAGGAATGAGGTTTTACCTAAACAAACATTTATTGAATGACACAAATTTTCTGAGGTGTTCCAAAGCCTGAAAATGGCTGTTTCTGCATTCTGAGAGTTTGTTTGTAAAGGGGTTAGAGATCTGAACATTTTGTGAAGGTTGCAGAGGAAGTTTTGTGTCAGTAAGGTGAGAATTTACTGGCCAGTTGAGAGAAAAATCTGTCTATAAAAGGAAATATGTTTTTGTAAATTAAAAACATTTATTTGTTAGATGAAGTGCTATTATTGGGGCCTATGTTAGGTGTGCTAATGGCAGAACTGTGTAGTTATCAACTGCTGCAACTTGGCTGTAGTCAACTGCTCTGTCACTGCATTGCTAAAGGTAAGTGTAAATCAATAGAGCAAAACAGCATCACCCAATTCTACAGGTACCACTTGAGACATGATGTAGCTGTATACTTTTGTATTTAGCCCTACTGTTCCAGTAAGAGCTTTTATGTACGATCTTGCAGAGAGGCCCCAGAAAAACAAACACAAGATGTGAAACTTGAGGAAGAATCCGTCAGGTTCTCAGTGGAATCGCTCACACATTCTCTTAGTCGTGAGGAGACTTTACCAAGAGGCAATGTGCCTAGCATAGGTAAGTACTAAGCAGATTTCAGAGAGGTTTATGACTAAATCATTGTTAATATTCCAGGCTAATACATTTTTAAAGATGGCTGAAAAGTTACTATTTCACATGAGAGTTGAAAAATCTGTAGCTAGTTGATTCCTGGTCTTGTGAAAACATTTTGCCTTTTGAAAAGGGTAAAAGGATGTTTTTGCAAAGATATAACAAAGCAGAGGCATTGATGATGACTGCAGAGGGTCTATACAAAAGTATGCTTTCTTGACTTAACTTCATATGTATACTGGATCCCAGGAAAAACATCAGACAGGTTGCCAGACCAACAGTCTTACCAGAGAGCCGGGTGTCAGGGGAATGCAGCAAGGCCTTAGCTGTGCCAGCCACCGCTTGTGGCTGTGTTCCCCATCCAGTGCGCTGTGTATTGCAAGGGAAGAGTGTGCCTGACAGAAATTGCCTGAGCTTCTTGTCCTTAGGGAAGATGGTCCCTACCTATGTAGAGGCAGATGAAGAGACATCAGTGCTCAGTGGCACTAATAGCCAGTTAGGGAAGAGATGACTATTCTTCTGTAATGACCCCATTTCAACATGTAATTTGTTCTGCTTTTCAGGTGCTGTTAGCCCTTTTCTCAGCAACCCAAACACTTTAGGTTCTTCAGTTTTCAGCACAGCAATGGAAACCTCAGCCTTTTCTGATACTGCTAGCAGCCACCCCAAAAGCATTTTCTATTCAAAATATGAAAAGGACATTGATTCCACAAAAAAACCCATAAGTTATTCTGGCAAACAGCACATGGAGAATACTCAGGAAGAATATTCTCAGAAAGTCAGAGATCTACAGAGGTGGCTCAGTGAAGTAAGTTGCAAATTTGCCTAAGTACAGCTGAGCTTTTGTCATTTTTGTAATTGCTAGGTCTATGAACAGTTTCACTAACAGTATTTTCAACAGCCTCTTGGCTGTTGTCTGTTCTGTTTGGCTATTGTGGTTTTTAAGTACTATGTGGCAGACAGAGTTGATAGGTAGTAGTGTTGTCACAGCCCCTCTACTGATGTCCCAAACATACTTGATTCAACCCTGTGCAGCTTTGATAGCTAGTTAACCAAGAAATATTTTTAAAAGACTTGTTAATCAAATAATTAGATTACTAGATGGGCTGTCTTTAAAAGTTTGGAGCTCTTTGACAGCATAATCTTTTGTGATCCTTGGAAAACTGTCTACAGGAAGGCATTGGAAAATGAGGCTTGAAAGCTGAGAGTATGGAAATGACTCAGTAGCAACATGGATTCGGTCCACACAGAAGAGGGGCTCTGGCCCCTTTCAATGTTCGTCTGGTAACTAGAGACTGCTTGGGAGACATGTAGAAAATCATATTAGTACTTCATTTTTTTTTCCCGTCTGATCAGTTAGAATAACAGGGGTAGACCTGAAGTGTGAGGCTGCACTGGGACAAGACGAGTGTTTTTTATCTTGGAGACTGTGAAGAAATGAAGGCAGGAGATAAAAAAAGATGAACTTCTCTTTTTCAGACGACGTGATTATTAGTTTTGCTCTGCCTTCTCCATAATTTTAGAGAAAAATTAATGTGGAGGCCAAACAAGTTTATCAAAGCAATGAATGTGCAAAATCCTGTTCTTACTCATTTTATCAATCTATCATGTAATGTGGAAGTATGCTGAGCTCACATGAATTACTCAGTGCCCTCTCCCAATTGCTTTCATTGGTCTTCAGCTATTTTGAAAGATAAAATAGACATGGTTTTAAGTCAGCTTTGCAGTGCTTTTTGTCTAGTATATGCATGCACAGCTGAAAACAAGCCAGCAACTGAGAGGGATGCTGTCTCTATCTCTTCATGAGAGCTCTTTGAGAAGCCCCACCTTGTCCTCTGAGGTTACCTCAGAGAGGTGGGAAAGCTGGGTCCAGCCTCCTGTGAACGCAGCATAACTGAACCGTAGAAGGCAGGCTTGCTAGATCCTGCAAAATCATTCAAACTTCATTCACACTGCGTGGAAGTGAATAGTGCATGGTCCTTCTGGGAGGAGCAAAGTTGGGCATTCCTTGAAGAAGCTTCCTTGGAAAGACACACAAGTTTTTGCTTATGATGTTGCACCAGAGATAGGAATGAGTACTGCTTTCTGGGTGCAGAGCCCAATGCCAAATGGCAGGGGAACACAGAGCCAGGGGAGCTACAGACTGATCAGGGTGGAGAAAGGAAAGGCTGCATGCTGATGAGAAACACAGTGAAACCTAGTGACTTGCCTAGGAGTTGCACAGGCCTGAGCATTGCATAGAGCAGAACTTGTGTCTTCTTGAGTGCAGATGAAGGGCCAAAAAGCACCCTTCATCACTGAGCTTAGCATGGCCATTGGGCATCAGGAAAACACTATGCTATGGACGAGCATGCTGGTAAATGACTTACATACTGGAGGAAGGAAGCTATAGAGATGTTCACTTTGTATCTGCAGTTTTGTTTGAAGGAACAGCACATTCAGTTATACATCTGTCTTTCCTGCTCCTGAATGTATCTGCCCCATCCATATTTTGAAAAGGTGGGTCCAGGCTCTGAAGAAGCACCATAAGAGAGAGCACAAGACCACAAGAGCAAATATTTCAACCTAAGTTCCTCCTGTGCTGCAACTACTTCTGTTTTTTTTTTCCTGCGGCTGTTAAAATGCCCCAAAAAAGGTGAAATTGATTCCTTTGCTTTGAGAATTGCTAGGCGAAGGAGTAGATTGGAAGACAGGAAGTTAAATAACCGACCAGTCTGCTTCCAACTATTGTCAGCAAAGTGAAAAACACACTTGATTAAGTGAC
>JAVCKT010096893.1:0-12391 GCA_032273925.1 Rhynchotus rufescens | reverse complement strand
GAACTTCTTTACTGTGAGGGTGACAGAGCAGTGGAACAGGCTGCCCAGGGAGGCTGTGGAGTCTCCTTCTCTGGAGGCCTTCAAAACCCGTCTGGATGCCACCTTGTGCCACCCTGTGCCACATGCTGTAGGTGTGCCTGCTTGAGCGGGAAGGTTGGACTAGATAATCTCTAGAGGTCCCTTCCAACCTTGAATATTCTGTGATTCTGTAATATTCCTTTTTTTAGTGTGCCACTACAGTGTAGAGTATGTACAGGCTATTAATGAAAATTAAACCACAGTCTTCTTTTTTCTCTTTTCTATGGGGACCTCTGTTCTACAACTGATAGCTGTCATAATAGGGAATTGATGCAGGCCCTGCAAGCCCTGCATGTATGTTTTGTACATGTGTCTGTGTGCATATCATTTAAATGTAATTTTGTTGTTCAATACAATAGCAGCAATTTATATTTTAGAGTAGAGCACTGTAGACTAATTATTTTGCAACTGTGCAATGATTTGCTACAAAATGCTTCTATGCCTGACTTATCATGTGTGGCTACAAAAGCTTTGAGCTCAGCATATATTAGGAAGGAGGTTTTCTTGTACTTCACTGATAACAGAACATACGATTATGAATGTGCTGCTACAGATGTCATTCATATTCTAACAAAATGGTTGAAGTTGTCCAAGTGGACTATCTCACAAATACAGATGGCAATACTTGGCTTTCCAGGAAAATTATTCCCCTAAGGGGCAATTAACAACTGCAGAAAATCTTAGAATCTGAATGTGCACCAAGAACTGCTTGTTATTGGGGAACTTTGTTCTTATTCAAAAAGATTACCATCCCTGTCAAATGCCAACTACTTGGGTTAAATCTCGTTCTAAATGTATGTGTTTTGCATGTAAAAAATGTTAGTACCTCTGAGAAAGATTTTCCTGTAATCTAGCTAAAGGAACATCCTCAGTAAAATTATTAATATAAAAAACTAAGCATTGAAAAATAATTTTTTAAACTTTAAAGGATGTTGTTTTCAAAATGAAACAACCAAAATATAAATAAAGAATAAATCTCAAAAGCCACGCCATCAAATGTTTCATGCTTTAAAACAATTTTCTTGCCAATATAACAAATGCATTTTGAAAGTATTTTTGTGCCAATTCTGCATTATGTGTCATTTGTGTCTTGGTTTCACGGGCATTTATAGTATCAAAACATTATCATTATACCATACATAATATGGTATCTGCTTAATAAGTATTTTTTTGTTTTGCTGTAACTACTCTGTACTTTATCTCATGTTATAAATTGGATTTGAATATATTGTTTTATAAAATGTAAAAAACACAATTACCATATCCAGAAATGGTAAGGAAAAAAAAAAAAAAACAGGATTTAAAAGAAGTCCTTGATAAACACTTTTGAATATCTCACTGAACTATAGCTCTATAGCCAGAAAACACACAGAATCCACACCTTCAGATCTAAGTGACACTGTGGATGAACAGTAAATCCAAGAGCAAAAAAAGCTAGCATTTTTGTGGGGGGAGGGAGGGGATGGTGCTAACAAGGGAATGAAATGCTCTTTGAATTTGGCTTGTTGCTGTGTTGCGTGTTAGCAGGTATGAGCTGAGAAAGCCCCTGATGTACATGAAGACTGATGGCTAATTTCAAAATGCACAGAGCAGCAGGAGCAACTCCTGGCCTAGCACAAAAGGAACTGAGCTCACTGGGGATCACAGCATGGAAGAGCAACAAATTAGAACAAATTCTAATTGTCTTTACCTCATGGAGCAAAAAGTCTGTCCTAAGCTCTCCAGGCATCAGAAGTGGCAATTGTAGGGCACCAAATGAATTCCTTAGAAGATTCCAGCTTTTTTTTTCCCCAGCAGAAGATTTTATCCTTGGACTAGTGGTGAGAACCTTAGTATGAATGTTTACTGGCATCAATCACTGATTCATAAATTAGAAGAGTAAACAAAATGTTACTTTGTCTGTCTCTCATTAGTATTCCAAATATTCTTTGTACTGCTTCTGCAGACATCCTCACAAAAAATCTTATCCTGGATTGTACCCATACTTACATGTGGCATTTACTTTTGATCTGAAATACTTAACTGTTTTTTTAATATTTATTTTAGATGTAGACTACTCTCATATTATACATATTCAAACATAAAATATATAACAGGACTGATTTTATCTTTATTTCTGTTAAATGATTCTCTCCTGAGCCTTGCTTACAAATAATTTCCAGCTCACTCTCAATGAAAAAAAAAAAACATTAACAACAAGAAAATGTGAAGAACTCTCTAAAATCATTGCTGTACAGAATTATGTTTTTAATATAAATACAACATAACTAACTGTATTGGGACTATCAAATGGTGTAGAATGTTTTCTTTTACTGTTTTAGAAATTAGAATACTAGAAATTGCCAAATAGCATTCAGCTTGAACCCAGATCCATTTCATCAGTCCTTCTCTCCATCAAGAGATTTCAATAACTATTTTGACTCAAGCACTATGGAAGTCAAAACTATTTTAAAGCTATTCATAATTACAGTACAGTAATTATAAGAAATTCTTTACAAAACAATGATTTACGAGACAAAATGTTGAACTCATACACAGTGAAGTGACTGTCAGTTTCTCTTCATAAATACAGGAAAAAGTTGCTATGGTTTTCTATTAAATTCAACAATTTTGGTGGGAAAAGATATCAAGAAATGTCAAATTTTGTCTAATATCAGAGGATGCAGACATCTCTAATTAAAGAGATTTACTTTTTATCTATTTACTCCTTTTATCTAAGGCAGGGTCATGTTTTGGCACAAAGTAATCATCTGAAGGAGGAAGTCTGGAGCAAACTGGGGGCTTTTTCCATCACACTCAGAAATCTATCTATTCTCAGGTTCACTGTCAGAGTAGCTGCTAGAGTTACCATAAGAATAAGAATAGGAAATATTAGGAATAAATTTATAGGCAGAAGATAATTACTGAAACTCTTTCCCAGCTTAATGAAAGACGCTAATCTAATTATGTGAAAACAAGTAATCTATATGTGAATTAAAATAATTTTTTAAAGCCTCAACTGAAAAAAAAGCCAGATGTCCAGAGATATTTTAAATTACTACAGAGAGCTTCCAACATCGCAGTAAACCAGAATATACAGTTAAAATAATGCTTAATAGAAGTTGCATTCTTTTATCCTCTTATTTTTTGTTATCAGGCTACTTTTCTCTCATTAGAAGTTTTCTGAGATGTTTTATTTATTAACTACATTGAGTTTTCCAAGACATATGCAATTCATACCTTACACTAAAGTAGAGAAACTTTTTGGAAAAAAAAAAAATTGACTTTCTTTGTTAAAAGTTGTTTTTTTAAAAAAAAAATTATCTATTTAATCTTATTATGATGATTTTCCCAGCAAAATACATTCTTTCATCATTACAGGCTAGATATATTTCAAATACTTTATTCTCCTGCTGCTGCTTTTCAGGGAACTTTCATGTGGTCAATAATTCCAACAAGTCATTTCTCAGACATATTACTTATTCCATTTTTTCCTGCTTTAACGCAAAGTTAGAGCTTTGATAATTACTTCACATAAAAAACAGCCCTTTATTTAATACTACATGAATGCATATTTTTATTTCCTTCATTTGAAGTTCCCACCAAGTAACAGGAAAGACTTTAACGATGCATTTATACAAAAGCATATACTTCATTTGTAGGAGTGTTATGATTCTGCAACTGGTTTTAATGGGGAGTAAGATGTGTCTTCTGTACTTCAAACACTGTGTGTATCATTTAGTTTTTTTCCAATGTTATAATAAATTATATTCTCTATTTCATATTATTTCTCAAGCATCAGAACTGTCCTACATCCCTCTCAGTCAATTAGTATCAGATTCAAGATAATATCTTATGTATTTGCAAAAAAAAAATGCATTTTTTGAGAGTCATAAAAATGTTTAAGAGGATTAAATACTATCTTGTGTTGATTACCTAGGAGATTAAGGTGCCTATATGTAGTTTGTTTGTTTGTTTGAAGATGTAATTGTAAGTCTATTAACTTTTATTCCATAGGACTTTTTTTACAGACAGATTTTAAGAATTTTATACAACAGTTAACAGCATAACTTTGTAGCTATGCTAAAAAGACAATGTGATTACAAAATTTACTAGCTGGATTTAGAAATATTAAATCTTAGAGTCTTTTAACCAGCATGATATTTGTAATAACTGTTGTGCGTTGTACCTGAAACTAGAAGAACAGTAAGTTTAGGTTACATTAGTGTAGGCAGCAAACTGCCTATTTTGTTTGTGACAAAAATATATCTTTCTTGGGATAAAAAAAAATTCCCATAGTGCAACTTTGCTCTCAAGGAATCTCTTTAGATATTCTTCAGATTCCTGTTTTGTCTCAAAGTTCCTGTGGAGAATTACACACCTCTTATTCAGCCTGTTTCCATATGGCATGATTTTTCAAAACATACAGTAGGTCCCTCAAAATGACACATCTAAAAATAATCCTTAGTAGATAAAATACAGAAATTTCAACTGTTAAATTATTACAGAAAAATGAATGCATATAAAACTCCAGTAAGTTTGTTTATAATACTTAAGTTTTCTTCAGATCCAAATTGGTACTTATAGCATAGAGTTTGCCTCTTCAGTTCTGAGATATTCTTATCTTTACACAGATCATTGAGTATTTCAGTAGTATTTTTGAATACCTTCTCCCATAGATCAGCTTTCATTCTAAATCACACACAGACTGCCTGGCATTGAAATAACTTTGGAAAGATTGCACTGGGATGTCAGCTAAATGAGTGTACACCTAAAAGGATATGAATAAGGAGGTGATAATATTTCTCAGCTTCCTCTGTACTTGCTTCTCTTTCATAATTATCATCACTTGGGAAAGTTTCTAAATTGCCAAAATCAGTTAGGACTTAACTGCACTTCAGTTCAGTTTGTCTCATACTACCTGATTTTGAAAATAACCCCCAAACTTGAGTTTGTAATATTATGCCTAGAATATTGTAATTTTATTAATATTACAGGACTTTGTGTAAAACCTCTTTTCTCCATACAGGCCCAAATGCAACAATGTTGTGCTTCAGTTCCCCCTCCCCTATTCTTTTTTTTTTAATGAAGTCATCTTTTTGAAAAACTGCCACTATAACTTCCCAAAGTGAGAAAATCTATGCCCCTGAGGTCTAGACAAGACACTTATTTAGGCTTGACACATTATTTATTCTTCAGCATCATCTTCAAAAGCAGGAGAGTTTCCATTTCATTCATACTACTGCATACAAGTTATTCACTACAGTGTTAGACTTTCTCAAAAAATAGGCTGAATTTTAAAAGGGGGAAGAGAAGAAAGAGTGCTTTTCATGCTTTTCATTATATGTGTTGAGTGGGGCAGTGAGAGCAGGGCTGCTCCAGGAAGAAAAGCAAGCTAATGGTGACCCCCAGTACAGCGTGAGGGTAGTTGTGGCCTCACCAAGGCAGGCACCTCTAACAGCCCTGGGAGGAGCAGCTCCCATAGCAGCAACAGGCTCTGCCAACTCTCTGGTAACCATTAAGCAAATACAAGGTGAAGAGCTAGGCCCAAGGTCCACCCAAGAAGTCCAGGCATAAGACAAGAGCAGCTAGGGACAAATGCACAGGGGCACAGACCACCTGAAACATAGCTTAGAGCAGGACCAGGTGCCTGAGTCTGAGCTTAAACAGAGTGTCTAGACCCAGGGTAGAGAGTTTGGGTGAGGCTGCTGAGGGACATTATGGTCTGTTGCTACACTCAGGCCTGACAGCAGAGCTTCTGCCACTACCTGGAAGCTAATACTCTTTTAAAAGGCAATGGCTTCATGGAAAGATCTCTATTAAGTATTAGAATGGCTGTACAAATTCAATGACAAAAGAAGTTGTCTGAGGAAGTGTGTATTTGGATAAGCACATGTAACACTTCCTCAAGTGTTTCAGCCCCTAGGGAGCTCAGATCTCATAAGCTAAATGTGGCTTTTATGTATTTAGAACCGTCAATGGATTTCACTTTCATTAACTTGTCCAGTTTCCTCTGACTCCTTGTAAGTTTTAGTATCCATAACATCCTACACAAAAGAATTTCAAAGCTTATCTATAGGCTCCCAGAGGATAAGCTGTAATTGTTAAATCCGGCTCACACATTTTTGAATGAGATAGAGGCTATTCCTCATTAGCAAGTATTGGCACTGTAGAAAATAGTGAGTGCTGGGTACATGACATCTAAATTATATATGGTTTGAAGTTTTGCTTCAAGCTGTCTCTAGTCAGGAATGAACATTATTTAGAAGCTGGAGTACTTGGGCTGCTGAAGCATGTATTTTGGTCTACTTTCACCTGAAATATATCCAGTTAAAATATGTTCTGATACAAAGTTAAGAGCTTTATGTAGACACAATATTAATTTCAAATAGGACCCTCCAATACTACCTAAAACATTATTGCAGCCATACCAAGTGAGAAATAGATCTCAGTTTATCTCCTTCAAGAATATCATGATATTATAGACTTCTAAAATATACCTCTATTACTCTCACTTCCTCAAGTATTATTCTTGGTGAAAAATCATGATTTACCTAGTAATTTTTCTTTTTGCATGGCACATGTTCTTTATTGTTCATCTTTGTGCCCTTGTTGAACTTTTTCAGTTTCATTATATCTAGGAAGCAAAACTAGGTACAGTATTTAAGATATGCTTCCAACCAGAAATCAAATATTTCTGTCATATAATGATGCTTATTCTAAACACAGAATAAAAACATCCAGTATAGAGGTGCCTTTCCATAGTAGTTGTTAATCACTTTATATGAGTAAGAATTCATAATTTGTTCAATAGTGATTTTCATCATTAAATTGTTGGAAGAACTGATGAAATAAGTTTTAATATATTTTTTTTCCCTATACCGATTATTCTTCTGTGGTATATTTTAAAATATTTTGATTACTAAAAACAGGTCATCAACAAGTTTGGGTCATCATTGACTATGACTACAAATGTATTTCTACTACTGTTCCTCTTATACTCTTGTTGGAAGATTTTTTTTTTTTTTGTTATTTATAGCAGTTTACTTTATATATTCTTTAATTAATAGAGCTAACTTTTTGCTTAGAAAAATTATCTTCACTCTTAGATGAGGAAAATTTCTGTGGATTTAGCTTTTCTATTTTCTATTTCAATTTAAAGAAAATTGCCTATGTGGTGATATAATACCTAGAGAACAACTGAACGATTTGCAGCAATGTTATCTTCAAACTGAAAAATAAGTGAAATTGAATTTGCATCAGAAATCTTGTTCAACTTGCACTTCTAGGCTAAGGTTTACTTTTATCCTCAGTGAACAGAAGGCAATGAATTCTTTGCAACAACTGCTAATCAAACCAGTAGAAGAAATCACTGACTACATCAATAGGTTTACTGTTGAAAATAAGATATTTAAATCACAGCTTCTGATCCACAGGATTAGGATTTCTTTTGTTTGTTTGTTCATTGTTAAGCTCAGTCTGTAATCATGGCAACATTGCAGAAATATAATTTCTTTGGGACCTAGTCATTAGTACTATTAAGATCTAATTGTATATTAAGCCAATGTTCATGAAAGTGGAACTGCTTTAGATTTATAGTATATAGCTACAGTCATTTAACAATTCAGCAAGCTTCACTGTCCTTAAAAAAGAATTCATTTCTCCTTTTCCAATATTTTGCCTAACAATAGTGCTGTAAATTACCTTAAAACCAAAATAAAAAAGTCTAATCAGTAGTTCATGAACATGATTTAATTTGTACTGCTATTGAGTTAAAACAATATCAGCTAAGAAATAACTCATTTAACAAAATATGGATTTTTTTTAAAGATCTCTAGTTAGAAGGAAATACTAATAATTAAGAAGAAAAACAAGGAAGTTTGCTCCACAAACATATTTTCCAATCCCATGAGTAACTTTAAGGACCATACAAGGAATTTAGGTCTTCTCTATCTCTGGCAATTGCCCAAACTATAAGATTGCTTGTAGATTTTGCTTCTTTTTTTTTCATTCAATAACTATTTATACAAGGAAGGGGAAATACATATGTTGACTTTCCCTCTTATAGAGGTAGGTCAAGCCTCTAACTGCCCAAATGAGCTATGCATACCAGTTTGCTTGCTGTTCTAATTTTGATCTTTTCTTGAAAGCTTATTACATAATCAAAAAGATTATTGCTGTGGAAACCAGTATGTTTTAAGGTACTGCAATTTCAGTTAAGTCTGTTGTGCAGCTGGAAATTATTTTATCAAATATGCACATAATAAAGTCTGATCTGATCCTCATTATCATCATGGTTTTAGAGGTTGAAAAATGAAGGTGGAGATTCACTAGGTGCCTTGCATTAACATTATACAAAATATGACAGAGATGGGAATAGAATATATTATCTAGTCATGCACAATAACCATAAGAAAAAAAATGTTCAGAGTGGAGGAATGAACTTCTTTAACTTTGCTTTGCTAAAAAAAAAAATTCATATTATATTATATTATATTATATTATATTATATTATATTATATTATATTATATTATTATTAATATGCTATTATTTATTATGTGATTATATAAATTATTGATAATATGATATTGTGTATTATTAATATAAATGCATGAAACAGAAACAAGAACAAAGCTTGTGCATATATTTGGAAAGAAAAAATAGATTTATATAGTTTTCAAATCATGGTATACAGTATTAGTAGACATTTTATATTTCTTCTTTTATATTCTTTTTAACTTAAAATAATCTATTACAGCAGAGGAAATAGCCTTTATTAATAACCAACTAGAGATTTGCTGTATGATTTATTTTATATAAAGCTCAATGCAAGATTTTCCATTTTTCAACAGAAACACATAAGGGTGTTTCATCTGAAGGCTCTCTATAGAGATCTAAGATTGGAATGAAAAAAATACATTGGGATTTCTGATTATGCTGTGTGGAGTACTTCAGAGTGAAGTGTTAAAATTTAATATGGGAATTTGATAAATATTTCAGAACAGATGCTGAAGGGCCAACTCATTTTACATGTATTATGCACTGTAGAAGCTCATTTTTAAAATGTTAAAATGGGCATTTCAAATTGAATAAAACCATTCAAATAAACTTTTCGTCCATAAGATTATATATTACTAGAATTCATGTGATACAATGTATATTAAAGCTTGCATTCACAATTCTGTCTCCTGTCTGAACCATTTATTTCAAAGTTAGAAGACTGAATATTTGCTTCTCCAGAGATTCTTTTGCCCTTTTATACTTCTTGGATTGCAATTCTAAGTAACACATTATTGGCAACTTTGAGAGATACAGTATAAATTTAAATAAACTTTTTCTATATAGTTTGAACTTATTCTGGTGGGAGAAGTTGGCCCTGCAACTAACAGCCATAATTTCATTTTCTATAATCCTTGTATTATAATTAGGGACAAATAAATAAAGGTAGACTATTCCAATGAACCGGCAACTTGCCTGCTGTAGTTACAGCTGGCTGGGAATCATGTTTGCCTCATATTCCCACAGGTGGTTTGTCATTATTTGAGCAGAGGCAGACTCAGAGTAATAAGCATATAGCTAGAGCCTTGGTTAGGATTAGAAAAAAAGCACTGCTCAAAGGTTTGGGTGGTTAAGGTTCAGGGCACTCAAAATCAGCAATGCAATTTTAGAAATACATGGTTGAGTATTCATACAGGTATTATTCTGCTATATTTTCTATTATTTTAGGAAAACAGAAATGTCAAAGAATGAGTAGAAATATAGATCAAAATTGGAAATGTTTTATAAAAGCAGACCAGCAGTCAATTGCTGACCAAATTTTCAATTTCTATTTTTCTTTCTTTTTTGCCTTCAACTAGCTTTGCATCTGCCCTATCTGTAACTGTACCTTTAATATTCACTCAGTGTCTACAAAAGTACTGCTTTACTTCAACAAGTTACTCCAATACTTAGAATCAGTTAGCTTCTGAATTAGCACATCAACGGTAATCCATTACATTTATAGTCTGGGATATATTTAGGGAAGTAGTCCTGGACATATTAATAGCTGTCCCTCAGACAGAGCCTGAAGAAAAGAGGATCATTTTAAACAGGCTACTCAGAAAAATGCTGTGATTTTATCAGATAGCTTACTGAATTTGACCGGATCACCTCTAGTGCAGTCCTGCTTATACACTTGTTCCTACTATTTGATATTTATTCCATTTTGTGTGCTTGTCTGTTTTTTGACTTAAAAAGGAATACACAGTTTTGAAGCTCTTCATTTTGTAAATTAACAAAGGTGTGCAGACTCCTGGAGCATAAGATTGGGAAATTACCAGTTAATATTTTTCTTTCATAAATTTCTCTCAGATAGGATATGAAAGCATGAAATCTCCCTGTTCACACTGAGGTTTGATTTTATTTGGAAGGAGCTTTATATGTGAAAGGAGCAAAGAAGTCATGGTATGTTTTAGGGATTCAGCTGGTTTGCTGGTGAGAAACTTAAGGAAAAGGAGTGAACAACAGGACACATCATCTCTAGCAGCAGTGGTTTTAATTAAACATATATTTATCTATTTTTCCCAATATTCAGAGTGCTGTACACTTCATATAAAACTTAACTCTACAACTTACGAAACGCAGGATTCATTTCCCACTTCACTACCTATCCAGTCACTTCACAGTTGACAGCAAGATCAGGGGATATATCCATCTTAAAATTTAGTAAAAGAACCAAAACTAAGAACAGAGACAGAGACAGAGTAACTTTCACGCTACTATTAGTAATATTGTGAAAATAAGTAATTAAAAGCAAAATAATCAAAAAAAAAAAGTGGAAACAGTCTTTATCTCTGTAGTCTCTGTAGTCTTTATTTCTAGTCTGCTTCCTTAGAAACAGGGAAAATTTCAAGGAAAAGTTATAGGTATTGCTGTGAAATAAACTAAAATATCGATGTAGCATGGATATGACAGAGGAATTAAAAACAAGACAGTACTTTCAGCCTGGACATGATATACTACGATTTGATAAGGCTTCACCAAGCTACTACAAAACAGATATCAAGCATTAGATTGGGTTTTCCATCCCTATTTGAAGCATTATAAACCCATGACTGATTTGTGCTCTGCTTGTGTATCAGTGCAGAGCAAGTGAAGCTACAATATAACTGGATTCCTCTTCATGTTGGGAAAATCACATACTATGTGTTTGTGAAGATGTGGCTTTTTCACCCCTTGGAATCAATTACTTTCTGTAGTCTTTTCTATCACTTTGCATGCTGCTTCTGTTATGTAAGCTATGTCTTCTTTTAAATTCTACTTTATTCTGCCATATCTAGCTTTTCTTTTAAATTATTCTGGTAGTTTTATTTAGAAAAATGTAAATCAAAGTTAGAATCATAACAATGAGTAAGTAAGAACAATAAAAAACTTATGTTTAATTAAGATGCACATACCAGATTCCTGCATTACTTGAAAACCTATGTTTTCAAGCCTCTTACAGCAGTACTTTTTATTGATGACAAAATACTATTTTATTTACATTTCCAGAAAATCTAATTTCTAACAGCAACAAGCACTTGTGGGGATGAAAAATTCATATGATTTATATGTGTTACTCAATACAAAGTAAAAGAGGTTTTTTCCCTCCTCACATCAGACCACTTAAAAATTTAAAGGGGAAATTTATTCCTTCAGAACTAATGGCAGGAATGTTTAAGAAATCTAAGAATATTGAAGTCAGAAGACCCTGATCTGATCAGAGAAGGTGTTTGGAGGCAGAGTGGTGATTAACTCCCTTAAACTGTTATACAGAAACTATCTGAGAAGAAGGTTCAAGCTTAAGTTCAAGCTTAAAGTTCCAGAGAACAACAGACTTCTTAAAAAAACAGAATGATATAATGGGAAAAGACCTCTGGAGATCATCTGGTCCAACCCCAAGGAGGGTCACGTAGAACACGTTGCACAGGATTGCCTCCAGGACAGTTTTGAATATCTCCAGAGAAGACTTCACAACCTTTCTGGGCAATCTATTCCAATATTCCATTACCCTCACAGTAAAGAGGTTTTTCCTCACGCTCAGATAAAATATCCTCTGCTTCCATTTGTGCCCACTGCCTCTCACCATATTTCTGAATACTACTGAAAAGAGTCAGGCCCCATCCTCTTTATATCTTCTCTTCAAATACATTGATAAGATCTGCACCCAAGCCTTTTCTTCATAGAATCATAGAATTCCCAAGGTTGGAAGGGACCTCAGAGGTCATCAAGTCCAACCTCCCTGCACACGCAGGGTCACCCCAGCATGTGGCACAGGGCTGCATCAAAGCGGGTTTTAAAGATCTCCAAAGAAGG